>APFE031137753.1:22708-47252 GCA_000404065.3 Pinus taeda
AAACTGATTTGGTTCCAAATATAAAGTTGCAATGCATACGTTTTGTATGTTTTGCACATTATGGAGATCGGAATATTGTTCCATCTGTAATATCCATGTTACGGGATCCTTGCCATCAAACTTCCTCATATCAATATTTGGAACATGGTGGGTCTTCAATCCACCGTTAGAGTCTATGAAATCATGATCAACATTGCTTTTGTTCTCCTCATGAGTTTCCTTTACTACCCTTTCGCCATTAGTAAGCATATTTTGTAGCAAATTTGTCAAATATGTCTTCAAATATTCCATGTTGCCTTTTAAGTTTTTCTTCTATACTATCCATCTTAGCTTCCACGCCATCCATATTAGCTTCCACGTCTTTCTTTAAACTATCCATCTTAGCTTCTGTTACTTTTTGTGAGAGTGAATTTTGTTGCACTTGGTCTCGTAATTTTGATATATCATGTTGCATTTCTTCCTCTTCTTCATGATTCATGCTAGAGCTTTTAGGTTTCTTATTAGGTGTTTCCATTTTCTTTCTTCGAGGCATAAATTAATGATAATAGTGCTTCACTATTCCCTTTGAATTCATTCAAAATATTTTTTCAAACCAAACTTATGCAAAATTTTAAAAAAACTACATACGTTTTTTTACTTTGCAGGAGCTTGATATTGAATTTGTTGTATATCTGTAATTTCAGATCTCCAAGGTCTAAAATTTTGTATTGCGGCAGCCCTCTAAGTCCTCGTTCCAACTTGTCAAATCTGATCAAGATTGTATTCTCCAAGGAAGAGCTATGCCAAATCTCCCACAATGACCTAATTATAGACTGGTTTAGTAGAGAGAACTTGTACAAAGTTCCACGGGTCACTGTTTCAACCTTAGGACCTGAAACTAATACACAAAAAACTACAGGCCGTCCTATCTCTATAACGTTTTACGAAATTTCAATCTGATGCTCAGAGAGAAAGTTATGATGATTTTCCCTGAGTCACCTATTTGAGATATAATTCAGGAGCCTGCAAAAACCCTAACTTCCTTGGATCTTGTCTCCGAAAATATAATGATAAAATATCTGAAGTTTGGACCCAAGGTTCATCAAGATTTCATATCAAATGGGTTTTAATTCCCACTTCTGAAACATCGTAGAAAAAAAGTTATAACGAAAAGTCCACGATGACCTGTTTGGAGCAGTGAAACCCTAGAATCCAAAGCTCTGATACCAAATGTTATGTAACCAGCTCACAAAATAGAAGAAAAGATAGATCAACAACTTCAAAATTAGCCTCTTCGAGGGTTCAACCTCCTTTACATTACACAAATGAATAATTCTTGGATGATACAAATGAAAAAACCTCCTTTCTGTGTATAGGAGTCTAAGGGGTCACAATATAATCAAAGCCGACATAACAATAATAATATAAGGGCACAACAATAACAATAGTGGGCTTCTATGGGGCACAATAATAAAAATATGGGGACAATAGGGGCAGAAAAATAACAATAAATGTTACAATGACAATAGTAATGGGGGAATCAATAGTATTATAGGGACCTAACAAGTTTGAAATCAGGTTTGTCTTTTTAACGAGGTTTATTTCAAATTTACAAATTAGATACCAGTCTATTATAACATAGATATGAGTGAAGTTCTTAGAATTGTTACATATATGATTTGAAATAATGATATCATGATTGTACTTTTTCAAATTTGCTAAGAAATTAAGTTTTGAGCAAATGTATGATTTGGAAATTAAATTTCAAATGTTGAATTACAATCTAGAAATTACAATCTCTAAATAAAATGTGATGCAAGAATGTAGAAAAGTACAACAGAACTCAAGAAATTGAATTTCAGAATGCCTTTTATGTGAAAAGAGTCTAATTGAAGATCTAGAAATGAAGTATCTAGACATTAATGCAATCTGGGAATGATTTTTTTTTACATTAAATTTGATACCAAAAAAGTAGAAAATATAAAACATAAATTAAAAGTAATTTTTTGGAATAGCAAAGTCATTTGACTCTAGAGGCTTAGATGGAATGAGTCAAAATCGTCACCTGAAGTGAAAAATGGCAGGAAAGAGGCTACTAAACTTAAGGTTGATTTCATTACATGAAAATAATAAGGTACAACAAGGTCTATGATTTTTTTTGGAAGTGTATTTGAAAAGCAAACCTTGAGATTAGGTGTTATAATGCATGATACATATTTCCTTATGCTAAGTGTATGGCATATCTATTCTACCAATATAGCTAGGGATTTACACCTTCATCCATTTCTGACACATCATTCAGATGCCACTGACCATAATGAGAATGGCACAATAGCGAACTTAATTTTCTAGGCAACCTTGTTGATGAACCAAAGGCCATATGAGTGAGGTGTCATGATTTTGAAGATTTAATTTAGGTAAATTAAAGCATTAACATTTTCAAGGGTTTAACATAAGTAGTTTGAGTCAAAGACAGGGCAAATGCCTAGAAAGAAAAAGCATTAGATAAAATTTTAATCCAAAAATCCCAATTGTTGAAGTAGATAACATTTGATGTACACCATTGTAAGGCACATGGAGTTATTTTATTTTTAAATGGTCTCGTTACAAACCTCAGGAAACTTCACAATTTAGTGGGAATATATTGTTTCAACATTTGTTTCTTTACAAATCTTTTTAGTTTTAAGATTTTCAACTTTGCATATCGTATGGCATGCTCCTGAGATCGGGAGTGCATTTTCGTGTCTCTAGAAACGGGAAACGTTATAATATATTGAGCTTGATAGTGATGCAAAACTTGTAGTGTATCAAGAAGCAGATGTGCACTTCTAGTTATGAGCAAATTCTTAAGCATGTTTTAAATTACTTTGCCACAAACTATTATTTTATACTTTTACTTTAAAATCCCAAAGTTCAGAATAGTCATGCTTCTTAGAGTCTTGGACATTACATAGAGGAATACTTTGTATTGAAGCATGAGCTATTTTTGTTGGAAATTAATACTAATTTGCAGCTTATCATCTTGTGTATCTTAACATATATTAGTGTTATTTTAAACTTGAAACGCTCAGATTTGAGGATATTGCTCACTCATTTGTAAACTCGCATCTTTTGTCACACAACCATGTATTTTGTTGCTCTCAATGTTGATTTCTTATTTATGGGTAAGAATGGCATTATTTTTGAAGTACATGGAAATGATGTTTGATTTTTAATAGTTTTATGATGAAAAACGTGGATTAAAAGGCATAATTGTGTGCTTATTGTAGTCCTAAAGCTACGATTTTCTTTGTAACTAATCCAGGAACATTTTACACAAACTAGCATTGAACAACTTTTTGAGTACAAAATAGAAGTAGGCAATTCCTAGGCTTCAATGGATTGGAAAACTAAATTTTGAATGTGCAACATTCCAAAATTGTCTTGAACTATAATGACAAGTTTTTACTTGTAAAGTACAACACTTTCTTTTAAGTGCACAAAAATAGGTCCTACAGTGTATCTGTTGGGACGTAAAGATATGTTCATTAGTTTTTGACTTATTGTAGCACAATAATGCACAGTTTGCATATTTTGCACAATCAAGATTTGATTTTATCATTTAACAGGCTTCAATCCTTGAGACTCATGTCATTCTAGTGGAAAAACCTTGACAAGAATTGTATCTTGATGAATGTCTTCATACATCATCAACCTCACAATTGAGTCAATGCCCTATGGCCATCATACTGTGTTGTTTCCTTCCCTTATGCTTGTCACAAACAAGTATGAAATAAATTTAGCATCTAGGGCATTTATTGTTTAGATACAAGTTATGGATTCTTTGGAGGATATTGCTAGATTCAAGTCACATTGCCCTGTGTTTAATATTTTTAAGTAAATAGCTTAGAAGAGCAAGAAGCATTACATATGAGGAGATTGTTGGAGTCTTCCTTGAAAGGGTGTTTTCGTTATTGGATTGTTTGCTGAAATGTTTTGTTTTAGATTTCTTCTCAAAATATAGCAAGAATGGCATGCCACTGTTTGGTTCTAACTTCATGCACAATGTGGAATGACAAAAATCAAGTTTTGGACATACATGGTTTTAACTAAAGCAACCTAAACCCATGTACAATTAAATAAATGGCACATGTACGAGATTCTTGCAAGGTCCATTAATAAAATTGGAGTTAGTTCTCTTTATATGTCATTTTATATTTGTAGACTATCTAGAAAAACAAATTGTTTAACAATGTCTTGACAATAAATGTTTTTATTGTAGTTGGTGACTTGTCGTCAAATAGGTTGCATATTACACTTTCATAGATGAAGGTTCATGGTTGGATGTTGTCATTGTTTTTCTTTTTGATAGTTGTTCTCTCTTCTGTAATAATGGAGGAGAAATTATCTACTTGGAACCTATGGATTGGACTAAGATGACTTCTTGCCATTACTCTGTTTTGTATTGATAACTTGAAAGTTATGGGAACAGATAGCTCACATTTGTTCCAATCACAACTCGATTGTTTATAGGGTTGAAATGATAATTGTGCTCAAGAGTTGTCCCAAGGAATGAAATTGGTGTTGGGAACATATACTGCACTTCACTAATGTTATTTCCTCACCTAAGAAATGTACTATCATCAATATTTGGTATCTACTTTCCATAGACTAAGTAGTCAAATCATTATATGGAGGGGTCCCTTGCCCAACAAAGGGATTTCATACATCAATTTGGTGTTTGACTAGTCAATGACCTTAAAATTAGATTATTATTATTACTTATCTAACATGTACCTGAAAAGGATTGTGCAACTAATTTGTAAATTAGTTAAATAGTTATGTTCTTGGAACTTGGGTTTATGTCTTTAGTAAAAACATGGCCATCATATGAAGACTTCACTGACTATGTCAGATTGTCATTTGGCGCCTGTATTTTACAACTGTATAGATTTTTTTTGAGTGCATGCTAACTTGAAATGGCCTACAAGATTTGAATGCATTCTCCTCATTATGGATGTGGAGATCTAAGAATGTCATGCATATTAAGGAGGTTGCAAGTACCGAGGCAATATGTTGAGTCCACCTGGAAAAGATGACCATTGGTATGTATATTTGTTTTTATATTCTTAATTAATGAACTAACAACTGAATGTGTGTGGTAGCACATGGGAGGAATAGAAGACTTGAAGGCTTAGCCCAGGGAATTGGAAACTGAGCACATGATTTGAAAGGGAGAGATAAAGAAACTTACCAGGCAACAACAAGAAATAGCAAATTGGAACGAGGAACTGCAATAACACTTGCAAGAATTGACATGCTAGGTTCAACCCTTGGAGAAGGGATGTGATGATATCAAAAAAAGACCTCATGAAACTAAGAAGGAAAGAAAACCTATTTGGTGTTGGTCTTGTGGGGAAGAGCATCTAAAATGAGTTTGTCCCCATAGGATGAAAAAGAAGGGAAATTGATTTTATTATATATGCATATGCATGGTTGATAATACCATGATAGTTGGACTCGGGACATAGACTTCATTTTTGGTTTACTTGTTGATATTGTTATGTTATGTCTTGAAACTTAATCTTGTGAGTGATTGTTGAATATGCATGGCCATGTTGTTTTGATTGCACTTCTTTTATGACTGTGATTATAGATTTTATTTTTCTTTTGTGATGTTGATTTTATTTTTCCATCTTGCATTTCCTCTTGATTTTTACAATTGTCCCTTGATTTATATACTTGGTGACCTTGGGGCAAGATGGTTTAGTGGCAAGGAAGCCACAAATTTCTAAGGAAGAGGAAATGTATGATTCACATGGAAAAGAACATGCTGAGGAAAAAGGGTAACATGGAACACCAAGAGGCAAGCTGATAGAAATATGACAACAAGCATATGCAAAAGAAAAGGGTAAGTGGATGTGATATGATAGCCAAATAGGCCAGATGGCTCCATAAAGGTGACGAACAACAAAATGGTAAAAGGGGGTTCTCTTAACCCTAATTTTAGTTGCATATGTACATATATATTGTATACATGATTATGTTGATGCATTTGTATATATGAGGATGCCATTTTGACTGACAGGTTTTGTTAGGGGTCAGTCTTGTGGAAGAATGATGTGATACAACAAGGAAAAGACATGCAAGTGGAGCTCGAATGAAGTTTTGGATTCCTATATTTATTTGAGGGTGGAGGTATAAGCCTCTAGATGTCATTATTCTTTGTGTATATGTGCATATGTGTATACATTGTATTGTATCATATGTGTGTTTTTGTTTTGTGTACATGACATCCTGTTATGTGTATGAGGTATGGTGTTGTGCGTATATGTGCATGTGTCTGTTAATTATCTGGGCTCATGTGATATGTATGGTTTTTGGGTGGAGGCGGGATAGTCTCTAGATTCCTAATACTTAAGTCGATAAAAGGCCACCTAGTTTGGTAGTACCCATAGTCACGAGTGGGATTATATATATATATATATGTGATCATCATTGGGTGGAGGTATAAACCTCTAGATTCCCTTAATGATTTAGGGTGGAGGTGAGCCTCTAGATTCCCTTATTTCTTTGGCAACCGATCCAACATGACTATGGGGTGGGTACCTAGGAGGTTAGCTTGGAGGGTACCTCGAGCTGTAGAGCAGCATGACTGTGATCTAGCATGACTAAGGGGTGGGTACCTGGAACCCTGGAGCAACATGATTATTGAGTTGGTATTTTGAAAAATAGTCTAGAGGGTACCTAGAGCCATGGAGCAACCACTTTGGATCAACACTTTTTCCATGAGGACATGTTATCGTCTAGGTGCTTCCCAGGGTAGGAAATCGACCCCATGTGTGTACAAGAAAAGAATAAGCCATCAAATCAAGATAAGTACCAATGCTTTATTGATCTTTTGAATATTTTAAATTATGAGCATGATTTATGTAGCTTGGATTTTCGAGCTAACCCAATGATATGTTCTAGTTTATGATGATATGATTTATGCACTAACCGGGCTTGCTGTAGGAATTATGGAAAATTCCAAGTTCACTGCAAACATATACTGCAAATAAGGTATAATTTACATTCGTTATATTTTTCTTTATGATGAGTTTCATGGGATCTGTTTGTTTATGATGCATGAATAGACATGAGACTGCTTACTTCATATGAACAAAGCCAACCACAATATGGAATAACAACAATATGTAAAACCCAAAGATTTCAGGAGCAGGGCCATTGTGGGACACTAATACTAGGATATGCCTTGGTTTTGAGGCCCATCTGATGCGAGGAAGCACAAAAGGGGGGGTGACCGGATTACCCGAGGGACTAGGAACCAAAGAAGGGAAGGCCATAAAATAAATTAGTTTTTGGTCATGAGCATAGCTAATTGGAATCAAAAGCACATTAGGGATGTGCCCATATGCAATGAGCCAAGAATGGTTCGCTGAAGGAACAAAAAGTGCAAGGTTAGTAGTGCTAGACATTAAAGGCAGACAACATTACAAGAAGAGAGAATAAATCGAAGTTGGATTGGATCCAAAGAAGGCAAAAGGGGCCATTGGAAAATGACTAATTTTATAAAGTAAAGGTTATTGAGTGGTTGGGCGAGCCACTGTACATTCTATTGTAAAAGTTGAAATGAGTTGTATATATAAAACTCCACATCAAATGTATTGTGCTTTTTAAACAAATTTTGTTATATTGTATATGGTCATTGAACACTGAGGACAATGTTCGTCCAAGGGGGAGAGGTTTATAATATCTCGATCACTTTTCACCTTTGAAAAATATTCTGGAAAAAAAAAGAAGAGAAATATATGCACATGGGTTGAGTTAAATGGACAACTAATTCTAGGGCTGAGGTGGACATGCTGCTTGAGACATATGGAAAGCAAGGGGGAAAGGCCAAATGACATGAGGACCATTGGCCTACAAGACTGACCAATGATGATTGGGCCAACCACCACAAAAATCTCAATACCAAGGACAAGTGGAACACTTTTGGTTGGTTGAGAAGGTCTAGGCTAGGTTAGGATCTAACTAACCACAACTAGATGACAAACAACAAAAAAAGGGAGGAATTGGGCTAGGAAAGGCATAGGAGTCAATGAAGGAAGTCGAGAAAGCAAGACTGAGCGCAAAGGAGGGCACAACTCAAAGAAGAGGGAAATCATAGCACAAAGCTTTGACTACGTCCTTGGAGCAGTGCCCTTACGACATGGAGTCTGCCTCAAGGGTGGTAGTTGTAATAGAAAAGTTTGTTTGTAGTCTGCCTAAGGTTGGGAGCATGAAGTGGAAATGCAAAATTAATCAGGTGTTATATAGGCCACTACGGATATCAAATTTGAGTGTTTTAATGAATAACCTTGCTTGTTTGAATCCAGAATACAACTTATTATATGAAATAGCAAGAAAGACTATGGAAACTCTAGGTTATAATTAACATTTCAAGTGTCTTGTTGCTATGTGAGTATTTTCAAATGTTATGTGTGTACAATAAATGAAGTATGTAAGTTACCACAATCTATTGCCTTGGTCTAATTTCCTTAGATATCATGTACTTCTTAAAATACTTTTGCATGCTGAAAGAATTAGCAATAGTAATATAACGTGTAAGCCCTTACTCAAGGCATGGCATGAGGGTCACTTGACGTTGGGAGAGTGGAACCAACAGGATCAAATGGCTTGTTCACTTGTTTAGGCGTATGGTTAATCAATACATTTTGAGCTTATGAATAATTTAAAAGATATATTTATATATCATGGCAGCTTATGAATGCTCGGGGTTCATTCCACATTGGGCATGATTTTGTGTTGATATTCGGCGGTTGGTTTTACGATATTTGGCAAATAATAATTTTTTTAAATGTTATGGTAGCAATACATTGTTACATAACAAACCACCACCCACGTCACCTTGTTCACTTGTTTCGGCGTATGGTTAATCCATACATTTTGAGCTTATGAATAATTTAAAAGATATATTTATATATTATCATGGCAGCTTATGAATAGGCGGGGTTTATTTCACATTAGGCATGATTTTGTGCTGATATTCGGCGGTTAGTTTTACCATATTTGGCAAATAATAAATTTTTTAAATGTTATGGCGGCTGGTTCAACGGACCCGCCACCCCCACACCATACCCAATACATTGTTACATAACAAACCACCACCCACGTCACCTTATCCCTCCGTATTACATTTCCTCCTTACTTTATCCTTATCACTCCATAAAATATGGTTCTACACCATATATTACGTTGCCACATTATAGTTATTGATTTTTATAAACCATAGCCATGGTATTAATAAGGCCGCCGTTTAATAATTATGGCGGAGTTTTAGAGTCTAACTGGAGGAGGATATGTATGGCGAAGCCTCGGCGGGCTCTGCTTTTTTTTATGCCATTTGGATAACGCATACACTTTCACAATAAGCGGCGGAGTGTTAGTATTAATAAGGCTCATTGTTTAATAGTTATGGCAGAGTTTTAGAGTTTAATTGGAGAGGGATATGTACGGCGGAGCTGCCAACAATTGCGGGCTCCGCCTTTTATTATGCCATTTAGATAACGCATAGACTTTCACAATAAGCGGCGGAGTGTTAGTATTAATAAGTCTCATTGTTTAATAATTATGGCAGAGTTTTAGAGTTTAATTGGATAGGGATATGTATGGCGGAGCCGCCAACAATGGCGGGCTCCGCCTTTTATTATGCCATTTGGATAACGCACACACTTTCACAATAAGCGGTGGAGTGTTAGTATTAATAAGGCTCACTGTTTAATAATTATGGCGGAGTTTTAGAGTTTAATTGGAGAGGGATATGTATGGCGGAGCCGCCAACAATGGCAGGCTCCACCTTTTATTATGCCATTTGGATAACGCATACACTTTCATAATAAGCGGCAGAGTGTTAGTATTAATAAGGCTCACCGTTTAATAATTATGGCGGAGTTTTAGAGTTTAATTGGAGAGGGATATGTATGGCTCACCGTTTAATAATTATGGCGGAGTTTTAGAGTTTAATTGGAGAGGGATATGTATGGCGGAGCCGCAAACAATGGCGGGCTCCACCTTTTTTTATGCCATTTGTATAAAGTAAACCCTTTAAAATCAAGAGGTGTACACTTGATAATAGAAATCAACTTGTATTTCAATGGTAAGTTGTTGGAATTGTTGCCAAAAGGTTGTGGGATCAAATCTCTTTTAGGTATGTCAGACCGCATAACAAAGTTTTGACCAACCCTATGAGGCCACGTGTCACCCTCCGATATGGCTATGTGTCACCTTGTGGTTGGTCCATATGCCACTATGAGACCGTATAACAAAGTTTTGACCAACCTACAAGGCCACGTGTCACCCTCCGATAGGGCTACGTGTCGCCTTGTGGTTGGTCCATATGCGACTCTCAACACGATGACACTTGTCAACGAGAGCCACATGTCACCTTCTGATAGGGCTACGTGTCGCTTTGTGGTTGGTCCATACGTGACTATCAACACGATGACACTTGTCAACCGGAACCATGAGCCTGGTACCTTGATCGTCGGAACCATGAGTCTACCGTGAACCCTTGAGCATTGACTTTAACTTGTTGACTTTTGAGTTTTTCCCCTGCTTGGACTTGAACTTTGACTGGCTGTAACTTCGTCATACAATATCCTTTTTCATCCATTCAAGTTGTGTGGGATTCATAACAACGAAATCTACGCAATGGAGCTGGTTTAAAAAGTATCTGACAACTTTGATTTTCGAGCATTTTCTGGAACTTTGAGCATCTTTTGGATCCTCCGGATCACTCCTTGATCATTCCTAATCATTCGTGAGCATTAGAGGAGCTACAAATTTTCCATACCCTCTTAGGCAAGGGTTGATATTGAATGCACCATTCTCTTTGTTGTCCGTCTTCATTGGAAGGGGTTCTTTTGGGCAACAAATGGATGGTTCAATAGGCAAACAGAAGAGTCTAGGATATCATCAGTATAACAAACATATATTTTTATGGAAAATGCAATCCCATGCAACCTTTGATGGTGTAACTTGATTGACATTTGGGAAACGTTGCAACTTTTTAAATTAGATTTCACTGACATTTCCATTGAATATGGAGGTTCTCTTAAGATAATGATCCATTCGAGTCTTTATCTCGTAAATTTCCCCATGAATTAAAACCTATACTTGTCATCTATTTTCTTGAAAAAGAAACAAGTAACCCAACTCGTCATGTCTCCAATGAGAACTTCCCAATCAATCTTGTAGTGGAATCCCACTTGCTTTGGGCATCTCTAATGTCTTAGTGCAATTGTTTAGAAACTAATTGTAAAGCTTGCTAGGTCCCCTTGAGAATGCCTAAGCTGAGGATTTTGAAAGCTTTATTTGTACCAATTATGTCACATATGTGAATGCAATTACAAATAAAATCTTCCAAACTGCATTCACACTCATGGCCTAGTTGATCATTAGTTACGAAGACTATCCTTGAGTTTTCTTGTGGTTTCTTTAACGTTAAGTGACTGTTGTCATAATAATGTCTCATTAAATAATTCAAAACAAAATTTATTTAGTAACACCTCAAATTGCAATATAGGGCCATTTGTGAAAGAAGGTGCAACTACAGTAGTATGACCTCCTCAGTTTGTGCCTTTCTTAGACAATAAATTGATCTCTTCTCAACACTAAATCACACTCCAACAATATAGTGTACAACCAAATATGAAGGTATATGACCTCTGAAAAAAGAAAAGATGGCTACAATGGTGGTATGGCATGTACAACCTTCTATTATCTTGTTGGCCCCTTTAACAATCTACTTTATTTTTCCTTCAATGCAATGCGACCTTTTTCAACGCTCTTGCCCTCATCTCATATGAAATTGACTTTTCCTATATAGTCTTCTTTATGCTTTCAAAAAAAAAATCACTCTCAATATAAAGAGAAAATTGACCTTTTTTTACTGTATGGTAAGGGGGTGTGTTACAACTCCCCAACCTTCCTATGCATATGTGGAATCCTGCTACTTTCACTGCAATTGATAATGCCTTAAGAAAATTCTATTCTCGAAGCAAGACACAAGACTCTATTTGAAGCCCACATATGTGTTGATTTGGGTTTCAACAAAGGATTTCCCGTTGAAATTAAACTAGTAGGTCTTGTTTACTTATGGGTGCAAAAATTAGATTATGAAAATATTTCTTTTCATTGCAGAGCTTGCTATGAGACTGGGCATTCTCTCAAAAACTACCCCAAAGCTGGGAAAAATAGAATAAAGAAAATCAGTCGAAAACCAAAATGGTGGGAGGGCACCAATTTTGACCATTACTCAATTACAAAGGAAAATCTTCCTCCAATTTTTAGTAATGAGGTCAATTTGCAGAATGACATAAATTCTTCAGGGCATAAGATTGACCCTCCCAAAGACTAAGGAGTTTCAATAGTAAAACAAGTCAAGAAAGGCAACAGTGGGGAGGTCTTCAACTCCACAATAAAAGTTAGTAATACAAATGTTTAGCTAGAGGAACCTCTTGGAAAAGAGACTATTTGCGCTGATCAGATCATGGGCAAGATCATTGCTCTAATTTCCAAACCCTCTAGGCATGTTTTCCAAAAGTAAAAAACGAAAAGGCCCCCTCTTAGGTTGATCATACATAAGTGTAATCTTCTCCTTTGGGTCAAAATAATGAAGTTGACAGTAGAGGTCTTGTAAAGAACGATGGTATGCTAGATTTTGCAGAAAAACTGGGCTAGACCCAAGTGGTAAAAAAGATAGAAAGGCGATTCTCCAAAGGGTATCAAGAAGTCATATAAAGCTAAAAAGAATTTAAGTTGAGAATGGATTGCAAGTATATTTGAATTTTAGGGGACTTTTGGAAATGTTTTAGTTGGAATGGGGACAAATTCCACGTATCGAGGAGTTCTCGTGTAAGGTTTTGTGTTGATCCTACATGTTCTAAAACTTTGGTATTTCTTGTTCTCACGAGAATTATAATGGTTTAGGCTTGATCCCATCTTTATTAAACTATTCTCTTTACATGTTTCCTAATATTTTTTTTAATACCATCTGACCAAATTAAAATATTTACATAATATAATAGAAAGATACACATCTCTCCATATAAAATGAAAATACCATTTATAAATATAATTTTATAAAAAATATAAAATATATATTATAAATTAAAACAAATCTTAAAAAATTAATTGAATAAAATAAAAAATAATATATTTATTTTAATAATATATAATTAAATAATAATAAAAATAAAATTATTAATTTCATTCACATATTTTTATAATTAAATTTGATTTCAACAAATGAATACGTTGTAACTTGACTCCCCTTTCTACAGAAATATAATGGAAATGCTCATCATGTAAGGGTTGTAGCATGAAACCACATGCCAAAGCTCCACAATGTCCCCTTAGTCTATTAAGTTATTGATATCCTCCACTTAGCCTATTAAGTTATTTATATCCTACTGGTCTAACTTTTGTAATCCTTGTTTAATAACTTAAGGAAGTGATCTTTCATGATGGTATGGTAGGTTCTTAGCAATTATAGAGTTTATTTTTTGATGAAAACATAACTTAAGGAAGTGATGTTTCATGATGGTAAGGTAGGTTCTATAGCAATTATAAAGATTATTTATGATCCCTGGGTTCATAATAATCAATCGCTGCTATAGTTGTGATATAATTGATAATATAAGGTGAAATAAATGTGTTATTTTCCCGTTCGGTTTTAGTTTATTATTTGCAAGTTAATTTTTTATATTATTATAAATTGAGTTTATATAATAAAATAATAAATATAATTTAAATATTATTAAAGCGAGGAAAAAAAAAAATATTATAAAAAGTGATTAAGTAAAATTTAAAACCATATTTTTTTGTAGAAGACAATAAGTATATGAGATGAAAGAGTTGTCTTTAAAAATAAGAAAGTTAAGAATGAAATATTTTTCCTTAAATGTCTAATTTTCAAAATATTCACTCTACAACTTTCTTCTTTTTTGAGCTCTTATATGAAAAAACTATACCGAAATGAGAACACTTCTCCACTTTTTTTTCTATCATATAATTAAAGTGTTAAAAAATACCAATTAATGTCTTACCATTTTATAAATTTAATAGAACTTATAGATCTTAATAAAATGTTAATTATCATTATCCTCCCTCTTTTTTTTTAATTATCAAAAACAAATTTTAAACCAGATTAAATTCCTTTTTAAAGTAATTTTGGAATAACCATATAATACTTAAATAGTTATTTATCTATTTATCGTTATTTATTTATTGATCTTTTTTATTTTTCAAGTTAGCGTGGAAGGTATGGCCTAACAAATTAAGTGGTTGGTCGCGGAAACTTCTAAACAACAAAGAAGAAGCAAAGGTCTAGGTAGTACCAAACATATAGGATATTTTTCAATTATGATTTTGCCATAAATTAATAAAATTAAATAAATATAATAATTTTACATTTAGGAAAAAACTCAATTTCAAAATGACATATCAGGGTTTTTCCTCACACCCACCGTGAAGAAGATAGCTTTGCTACTAAGGTTAGGTTAGGCTAAGTATTGCAATTCTTTCCTAAATATTAATGTAAATAAAAAAACCCTAACACGGTCTTAAAAAAATTCTATTACCTGAAATTGCAGTTCTCCATTTCCCAAAATGGCAAAATTTGGATAAAAGTTATCTAAAAACAGCGAGTACAGTGAAGCAACACGTGTCACCTCACAAATACTTATATTCCCTCCTGATTTCTCGCTTTAAGACTAGCAGTAATTTTCTAAAACATAAAATGTTAAAGAATTACTGTCTTAGAAACTGGTGTGGGTTTATTTTTTAGTTTAGATTTTTAATAAGACATTTATATTATATTGAATGAACATGGATCTCTATAGAAAGAGAGCTTGGAAAACTTATTCACTGATTCCAAAATGTAGATACATTTTCATAATTATTTTCACTTATATGATCATGATTACTCTATATTAAGACAAAACAGGTTTACCATAAGTTTAATTTGTAGTTTTTATAATTTAATTATTTGGATATGAAATTTCCAACTTTGTTTTTGCAAATTAACAAACTATGGTATTTGGTTTATAGTTTGGCTAACCCAAAATTAAAACATTTAAATAATTTCCAATAAAAATATGAGGTTTTGATATTTGGTTTATAATTTGGGTATTTTAAAATTAAAACATTTAAATTCTAATGAAAATATGAAGTTTATTGTTTTTGTGATTTATAAATTAAAACATTTAAAAAATTTCTAATTAGATTGTGATTCATCCATAAGATAATGTGAGCTAGGCCATTTACCAAGTTTTAATTATTTAACAACATGTTTATATTAACTAAATTAAAGTGTTAGGGCTATTGAAAGGAGTATTGTAACAATATTCTTCAAATTATGGGTTAAAAAGAATGGACTATAGTTTAAATGTTATGAATTAGTTTTTTTCAAACAACCCATTAAACAACATTTGCTTTGAAATTGTATAAGAGTGAGTATGGAAGGGAAAAATGTCATTTGCCTTGAAATTAGATAAGAATTATTTTGGATCAACTAAATCATAAACATTAAAGACATAGTTTAACTTAATTTTTTCTGATTTTATTCACAATTAAGTAGAAAAAATGTTTTGAAAAAAACCATTTCATTTATAAGTTAGAATAAGTTGATAATAAATATCAATATTTATAGTAAATATATTTGAAAATGCTAAATTTAAAATTGTATAAAAAATAACCATTTCATTAATTCAAAATTATAATTTTAATAAATACTACCTACTTAGATGTAGAAATAATTGAAAAAACTAAATTATCCATATTTATCTTCAATAAATAAATAAAAACTCAACACTTTTAATAAAATTCTTTTCCCAATTAAATAAAAATTTCACTTAAAATAATTTTTTAAATAATTGGAAAATTTAACAACTCAACATTTTAATAAAATTCTTCGAAATTAAATGAAAAATTCACTTGAAATTTATTTTATTAATAATTGGAAAATTAACCATTAATTTGACTCCCTAATTTTTTGCCATAAGGTAGATAAAAATTATAATATTTAAAATAAAAATAAAAAATTAAAAACAATAAAAATATAAAATAAAATAAAAATAGAAAACAAAAAATTATCAAACGTATCCACGCAGTTAACCGAAGTCACTACCAAAGTGATTGCATTTACATTTTCTCCCACTGTTTTAAAAAAATAAAATTAAGATGCCACATCATTTAAGGGAAAAATAAAAAATAAAAATTCCAATTCCCACCAAAACAAATGGACATATGCATCCTACCTGTCAACTACCCGTCACTTTTAACCCAGAAAATATGGATCACCTGTCAAGTGGAGATAACTTAACCGAGACAAAATGCGTTTGGTAAGCAGTTGTGTTCGAAGGTCCACATAGTAGTCCAGACCTCCCGTTACCGCGACGCCAACCTCTTAAAAAACAACATAAAAGGCAAATGTGAAGGAAACCCAGTACACCGGAGCTCACGGGCTACAGAATTGAGTGAAACCCATCAAGCCCAAGGCTCACCAATACAGAAAAAATGAAGCCGGGCTCATTACAGAATTGTAACAGGAGAAACAGCTTGAGGCTGAGTCCGGAACACTCAGTAGAGAGCGTGTTCAAGTCCCCAGCAGCTTTCTTCTGGTTAGTTCTTCACGGTCTCTGCTGCATTGTAAGTCTTGTACTGGGATTCAGGTTTTCTCGATTGATTTTTTTGTTGATTTTCACCTCCTCGAGCAATGGCCCCGAGACTCCCTACCATCCCCCTGGATCGAACCTCGCAGGGCTTCAAAACATTCATGGTGGTGCCACCGAGGTCGAAGTCGACCACCCATATAACATCAATGCGCAGGCGAATGGAGATACCAAATCAAACCCTAACCCTAACCCTAATCTGGTTTCTCAGGGCAAGAGCAGCAGGGTACATGTGGGGAGGCATGGGATCCTCATACGACCGTGGCCTCACCCGAATTCCGGCGAGGTTATGAAGGCCCATCAGCTTCTGGAGAGGGTTCAACTGGAACAGAGGTTGATTTATGGGGTTAAGGACTGGAGGACTGTAATTGTTATAACGCCTACTTATGTGAGGACTTTTCAGAGTGTGCATTTGACTGGTTTGATGCATACGCTTATGCTAGTGCCTGGGAAAGTTGTTTGGATTGTTATTGAGGCGGGCGGGGCTTCAAATGAGACTGCAACATTGGTGGGCAGAACAGGGCTGAATGTGATCCACATTGGGTTCGATGAGAAGATGCCGGTATCTTGGGAGGAGCGACATCAGATGGAAGTGCGAATGCGTGTCCAAGGCTTGAGGTACTGGGAGAGGAAGGGTAATTAGGGCTCCTCCTTTTGCTTGTTTTGATGTATGCTGCTGTTGTTGTTTGTGATCTGTTTTGTGTCCTGCGTTTGTTTGTGAATTATCGATTAGGGCTCAATTGTAACTCCATGCTTTTATGCACCCACGTTTGGACTGTAGCTCGGGAGGTCTGCCGCGCGCAAACTGTCATGATTTTTCGGTTATCCTGGTCTGTCCGCCTATCATCGCGGTCTATCTGCTAATGATCTTATTAGGCACTTGCATCCTTACCTTGCCTTGTGAGTTTTACACTGCCCATATATGAGTTTCCATCATCACAGTCTACAGGCTTATGATTATGATTGTATTGGTTGTGATGTTTGGTGCACTCTAAATCAACCCCATCAAAAGGATCTAACAAAGTTTCATGAGAAAAGGGGACGGGAGTGGATGGTAAATCCCATTGTCTGGCCTCCGCCTGCGTTGAAGGGCAAGCCCACCATGGTTAGGCACTGGCTCATTGGTGGATTTTGATGACTTGTTTTCATGGAATTCATTGAGCTAGATTTTAGGGCTTCCCTCCATTTAGATCTGCCGAATCATAGGCCTCTTTGTATTTTGAATTCACGCTGTAATTTGCTTTGTGAATCTTGTATGTTTCTGTTGGTATGAATTGGAAAGATGGAACCTCAAGCTCCCCAGGTCATTTGTGGCACCCCAGGCTCCCTTGGTCATTGTGGCACCCAAGCTCCCCAGGTCATTGTGGCACCAAATCATTATGATCTCAGCACAGTTGAGCCTTCAATGTTTGGGCATGTGGTAGTTGCTGGTGGGTTGATGTCACTACAACCAGTAAATATCATGAGATGAAAATATCTGCCGTGGTTTATATGTTTTGCTTAGGCCTCAGTGTAATTTCTTTCAATAGTTGTTTACAATGTTGGTGATGCTGCCTTTCTTTCTAGCATATTTGTTTTTTTATTTGCAGGATGGATTTGTTATGCTTGTTTTGTTTCGGTCCAAGCTGCATTGTGCCTTGCACTGTACCTCTACCATTTGCCTCACAGCAGTTTCTCCATGTAATGGGTCATGTAAAAATTGGTTGGGATTGACCCCTTTTTTCATAAAAAATGTGAGACAGAGATGGCTAATCTGGAAAACAGCCTTGGGTTACAAGTCTCTGGGTTGATTTGCTAGCATCTTCCCTCACTTTAGTAGTAACATTGCCAGTATCTTTGGTGTCATCCCTCATGGCCGGTTCTAATTGTGGTTGTTATCTATGTGATATTGCAAGGTATCATAGTTAGAGTCACATATCACTATGTTGGGGTTCTGTTCAAGATTAAAATTTCTCATTTTGCATTGCATTCCTATTGGAGGCTAACAATTCTTTTCAGCTCTCACTTATTCTTTGAGAATGTGGTCACAGTGCGTGACTATTCAACAACTGTCAGCAAGATTGTAGTTGGCTTTCATTGCATGTTTTTTCATTTGTTTATCAGATTCTGGTATGTTATTTAAAATGCAGATTAATTGTAAATTCCATTTTTATTCTTGTTGAGCTTTTGCAGTGTTATTTCATCTTCTCCTCATTACAGTTTGGGAGGTCAAAGGGTAAGCTGTAAACAGGGTTGGGCTTGTTATAGCCGCAGCTGGGAGGCTGGGGCAAATGTGGAACTTGTGCTGGTGCTGACAATGCTTGCCAAGATATTTGATTTGATCTCAGGTTATCTAGCTGTGTGATAGGAAGGAATTGGCCCTTTATTTGTTTCAGGACAAACCGGTGACCTTTCTGTCATCTTGATTGCTAGGGTGATATGCCATAGTGACTTATATAATATAGTATAGGCAGTCATAGAGAGATTTATCAGGAAATAGGATCCAAACATCAAATGCAGGTTAGCTGTTAAATTCCATTTTTATTCTCGGTGAGCTTTGGCAGTGTGTTTTCATACTCACGCTTTTGCATGTAATTTTGTTTGTGCTTTTGATGTGTTATGTCACCTTTAACCAAATCCAAATTGTTCATCATATGCTGATGGTGAAGTGGGTCTTTTTCAGTAAACCAAAAAATCATTGTTCCTGGATACTGTAGACTTGCATATCTAGCACCTTCTAAGCTTGATCATGTGGTGTATCTATTTTTAGTTCATTTGTCTTCAATTGGGAGACAGCAATGGATTTTTGCATTCTATAATTTATTCAAGCTAATGTTTTATTTGTCATGAAACCAGAGTTGTGAGGGAGCAAAAACTGGATGGTGTTGTCATGTTCGCTGATGACAGCAATACTCATAATTTGGAGCTTTTTGATGAGATACAGTCTGTGAAATGGATGGGTGCATTGTCAATTGGCATTCTTGCATATCGTGGTCCCTCAGAGATATTAAGGATGCAGGCAACTGAGGAAATGAAACTGGACATGAAGGAGAGGGGGGGAGAAGAAAATCTTCCTGTACCTGTGCAGGGACCTGCCTGCAATTCCTCGGGCCATTTAGTTGGTTGGCATACTTTTAATTCCATTCCATATGCTAAGCAAAGTGCCAGATTTATTGGTGATGGGGCCACTGTATTGCCAAGGAGACTTGAGTGGGCAGGTTTTGCACTTAATGCAAGACTGGTTTGGAAGGATAGCGATAAACCAACTTGGGTTCGAGACTGGGATGATTGGACTGCAGACGGTCAGGTGGTGGAGAGCCCTTTGTCTATGTTGAAAGATGATTCCTTTGTGGAGCCACTTGGCAGATGTGGTCGTAATGTATTGCTGTGGTGGCTTCGTATGGAGGCTCGTGCGGACAGTAAATTCCCTCGTGGGTTAGTTCACTTCCATCTCTTCTTATTGTCCACTTATTTTGTTTTCTTCATAAGGCTTCTAACTTGATTGTGTCTGTTGAGTTGTATAAAATTTTATTTAAGATCTTTTTTAGGCTGTACTATATATAATATATATATATATACTATATAAAATTATATATATAAATGTTCTGAGTTGTTGGTTCGGGAATACCTGGCTCTATTCCAAGGGCTGTCCTTAGTGTCTTATGCTATACATTGCAAGGTCCAAGGAAGGTTTAAGATGAATGACCAGAATGCAGGGTTGTGGCAACATTTTGCAACTGTAACACCCATGTTTAAATAAATGACTAAGTGGTAGGCTTGTTTAGGAGTGGAAATAGATCTTACATCTGAAAGCCTGTGGATTGTGTAACCTTTGATACAATATTGTATGCTTGCATTGATTACATATAAAAAGCTTATGCTTCTCAAATTTAGGAAACTATGATAATACTTGTCACGGATGGACTTGAAATTTGAATACAAATAAATTTGAGACTAGTTAGGATTTTAATAGTGGGCGCATGGCATTTGGATATATGTTGAGATTCCAAGACTTGGAGTCATGGACAGATATTTCATTGCAAAACCTGAGTGCGTCTAAGTTCCTTTGATGCTTTGCTTAATGAATTCTCTAACGCTGAAGGAAAAGTTGATACTAATAGACATTGTTTTTGATGCTATGGTATCTTAAACAGGCAAGTATATTAGCATTTAATTTCTCGTTTACATGAATTATTTTGTAGGTTTGTAACTCATTACTACCTTTACTGGACTATTCTTTTACTTGCAGATGGGTTATAGACCCTCCGTTGGAGATCGTGGTTCCAGCAAAACACACACCATGGCCTGATCCACCACCTGTATCACATGCATCATCTGTTGCAAGTGACAATACCCTTCCAGATAATTCAGATAAACGTCGAGGAAAAGAGGGCAAGTCTTCCAAGAAGAGAAGAAATAAACGAAAACATGACAGCCAAACTGAAGCTCAGCAAGTATCACGGGTTTCAGAAAGGGATGGAACAAACAGATGAGAGCTACATTTTGTTACTGCAGGTCTGTGTGGCAAATATTTTTTGATTACCAGTTTCTTGATGTAAGCCTCAAGGTAACCATGCTGACCTGTACTGCTGCAGGAATTGTGATATACTTCAACTCAATTTTCTAGGTGAAATCTTTTTATTATTTCTGGGGTTCATATTCTTCACGAAATCAATGCCAGCCAAACAGGGGTCCCTCCCTGATTAAGCTTATCAGGCAGTCCAGTTGGCTATTGACAACGGATCTATACAGTATTGAGGTTGATAAGACTGGATCTGAGGCGGTTATAATGCTATTTTGCCATGGTGCAATGCACGTGGCTCTGCCATAGTCATCTCTATTGTATGTTGCTGTGGTGAGATGAAGATTGCTCTTGCTTAGTCATCATCTACTGCGGTCATTATTTCAGCACAACTCATGGAGTACCCTTGTATGAATTATTCCTTAATGTAGCACTTGGTACAATCTGCTTGGCTGTTGTTTGGTTCAACTATATGTGTTTGAGGCCCTCTTTGAAGGAACTTCGAAGTAATAGTCCTCATCTTCGTTTCAGCTCTTTCTTTTCCATGTATAAAAAAGAATCTCATCAGTAAGATGCTTCGGTGGAGTCTTGTAGTTTTAATTTTTTTTTGTATTAATTTATCATCCTTTCAGTTGTTAAAAGGGGATCATTTTTTCTTTGATTGATTTATAAGATGAAATAAGTTTGGAAGAAACCAATTTGTTCCTTTTTTTTTCTTCTTAAATTTCAGTGGTCTATATGTTATTTGCAATATATGACTATTGTCCTAAGTTACCAGGGTTCGCATCTTTTTCAAAATCAGGATGCAGGGGATGTTGGGGTGCTTGATATATAAAATTTGTAGTAATGTAAGAAAATAAAATGTTGAAAAAGTACAAGTGAAATTTTTGTGGAAAACTTAACGTCATGGTTCATGGTATCCATTTTGTCCCCTCAATCTCAAAGCCTTCGCTTTTGTTTAATTGTCTTTCCAATAAAAACTGTACGTTGAATTTTTGTTGTGGTTTTTCCTTTTCACACCCTGTCAACATATATCGACTGGGGATTGAGGGGAGTTTTGTTTTTCCCTTACCCTCGGAACATACATTGACAGGATTTTTGTTTTTCCTTTCTACCCTCTGAAAAAATATTCAGAAGATTGAGAGGATTGTTTGAACTTGATATGACAGTAAATGGAAAAGTCAATACAGGATTTTTGTTTTTCCTTTTGACCTCTGAAAAAATATTCAGAAGATTGAGAGGATTGTTTGAACTTGATATGACAGCAATCGGAAAAGTCAAAAAAATATAGTTAGCATATCTCCCCAAGATAAGATAATAAGATAAGATAATTATATTTATGTCCAAGGGACTCAACAAAAAGTAGGTCAAAGGGATTGTTGAGTACAATGATGTCCATAAAATGTGGGAGAACCAAACAGTCTCCTATAAAAGATACAATGCATGAGTATAAAAGGTACAATGCAGGAAAGTAAAAGATACAATGTATGGAATGCCCTCATGGAGAAGATCTAGGGTCTGAAGATCAGACCCATCTCTCCTAACATCCGAGGCTGACTGAAGAACACTGAAAAATTCCACAAAGTTTGCTGGCCTGATGAAGGGCTAGTGGGAGGTGCGGACTGTCCACTAACTCGTTGTTTGGGGAGTTTACACACTGCTGAGATCTGGAGGACCTAGTCCGTCTCCCAGGACAGATCCGGCATTGTTTACCGAGTCAAAAATCTGTATCAAATGAATGAAAAACTCATGGATAGATAGACACAATTTTTATTTTTGATGCTTATAGTGGCTACCACAAATGATTTTTCCTTGAGAAATCAACTCAGAAAACTTCAGTGTTTCCTTGTCTGTCTTGTTCCGCAAAAACAGGAGTACCCGTACTGTAAAATAAAAGGTTTTAGGGTTCTTTTTAAAAGTACTCTAGGGTTTGCCGCCGGGACTGCCCTTTTTCCTCCAAAAACATGCTTTTATTTTTACTTTGTTGTCAAGTTTTTGCTTTATTTTAAGGTGTGCACAACTCTTCCAAGCTCCAGACTCGAATCCTCACTGCCATTCCTTTTCTTGAGCATGTTGGACAGAATCATTCTGGTCGTTTTGAAATAACTTCTGAGTGTAAAATCTCGTTTCATTGTTGTCAAGTTTTTCTTTATTTTAAGGTGTGCACAACTCTTCCAAGCTCCAGACTCGAATCCTCACTGCCATTCCTTTTCTTGAGCATGTTGGACAGAATCATTCTGGTCGTTTTGAAATAACTTCTGAGTGTAAAATCTCGTTTCATTGTTGTCAAGTTTTTCTTTATTTTAAGGTGTGCACAACTCTTCCAAGCTCCAGACTCGAATCCTCACTGCCATTCCTTTTCTTGAGCATGTTGGACAGAATCATTCTGGTCGTTTTGAAATAACTTCTGAGTGTAAAATCTCGTTTCATCTCCTCTTGTTTCGGAGTATAAAATCTCCTCTCCTTTCTTGCTCTCTCTCGGAAAAAACTTCTACTAATATAAAATCTCATCTCCTCCGCTGGGTAAAATAATTTCTATAAATATTAAAATATCATCTCCTCTCCTCTGGGTAAACATAATTTGTATGAATATTAAAATCTCATCTCATCCTATGGGAAAAAATAATCTGTATAAAAATTTCATCTCCTCTCCTCCTCTGGGTAAACGTAATTTGTATAAAAATTTCAGCTGCTCTCCTCTCTCTGGGAAAACCTTTCATCTCCTCTCCTCCTCTGGGTAAACATAATTTGTATAAAAATTTCAGCTGCTCTCCTCTCTCTGAGAAAACCTACCTACCTACTGCGTTGTTAATTTTGTCCTAAAATTTGTAACTATTTTGGCCCTGTATAGTTAACTATTTTGATGCCTTGCCAATTCTATTCTGAAAGTATAAAATTAATAAGTATTTTGGTCCTATCCAGTTAACCATTTTGGTTTATATCTGGATAAATGCATCATGTCCTGTGCAATGTCGATTGTATTCCCTGGACATACATTCTTAGAGTGCTTTTCAAGATATTGTATGCTTGAGAATTCTCGACTCCTCTCATGATCTCCATTATATATATATATATATGCAGTAGTCTATAACGCGACTTTTTGAAAGCTTTTCCGCCGGATTTTTCTGGTCAAAATCTGGCAGCAATTCATTGGAATCCCAAGTTTGATAGCTAGTTTCTGCACAATCAATGGCTCCCAAGGGTTTTCCAGGGCGCTGAATTCAAATATGCAGTTAAAAAAACCATTTTAACTGCTAAAAATCAAGATTTAACCTCATTTCTTCCGCCGGATTCCGTCACCGGAATCTCCAAAAAGTCGCATTATAGACAACTCCATATATATATATTT
>APFE031137761.1:0-12565 GCA_000404065.3 Pinus taeda
TAATGCCCATTTCTCAAAAGGTTCAAGGGTTACCTGGGGATTGAGTGGCATTTCATCTCTATGGTTAGGCTGGCCCATTCTTTGACAGCTGTCACATGCCTTCACATACTTTCTGGCATCTTTGAAAAGTGATGGCCAGTAATATCCCATTCTGAGTACCTTGTGTGCTGTTCTTTTGTCCGCAAAGTGTCCTCTACAAGGGTCATCGTGACAAGCTTTTAGTACATCATAGATCTCATCCTCCCCAACACATCTCTGGATTTCCTGATCTATCCCTGTGTGAAATAGACATCCGCTTATCCAGGTATACCTAGTGCTTTGCTAAATGATATTCCTTTTTTCTCTCTGCGATAGGTGTGATGGTAATTTTCCTGCAACTAAGTAGTTAGCAATATCTGCATACCAAGGTGAGTGGGAAGAAACTGCAAATAGATACTCATCGGGAAAAGAATCATCTACTGGAATATTTTCATTAGTTTTTAACCGAGAAAGAAATTCAGCAACTACATTTTCTTTTCCTGGTCTATCCACAATTGTGATATCGAATTCCTGCAATAACAGTAGCCATCTAGTAACTCGAGCGTTTGTAACAGATTTATTCATTAAATATTTGATGACCGAATGGTCAGTATGCACAAAAGTAGTATAACCAGTGATGTAGTGCCTAAGTTTATTGATAGCGTAAATAACTGCTAGAAATTCTTTCTCAGTGACCGTGTAATTAAGTTCCGCGGGAGTCATGTTTTTACTAATGAAGTAAATGGCGTAGGGAAGACCATTTTCTTCCTGTCCCAGGACAGCTCCTATGGTAGTGTCTGAAGCGTCAGAGGATATGTGAAAGGGAAGTGCCCAATCAGGTCCTCTTAAAATGGGAGCTATGGACAACTGATGTTTAAGCTGATCAAATGCTTTTCCACAATCATCAGTCCACTTAAATTCAGCGTTTTTTGTTAATAATACAAACAGAGGGGAAGCTATCTTAGAGAAATATTTGATAAATCTTCTGTAATACCTTGCATGTCCTAAGAAGCTTCTTACTTCTGTCTGGGTTTTGGGAATAGGGAGGGTCAAAATGACTTGTATTTTTGCAGGATCGACTTGAATTCCTAATAATGAAACATAATGGCCTAATACAATGCCTTCATTCATCATCATGTGGCATTTCTCAGTACTTAAGGCAAGGTGAGCTTCAATACACCGCTTGAGTACTTTTTCTAGATTTTGCAAAGCATCTTCAAAGGCAGTTCCATAAGGAGTGAAGTCGTCCATAAAAATCTCTAGGGAATCATTTACCATATCAGAAAAGATGCCTATGACCGCTCTCTGGAATGTCGCTGGTGCATTACATAGACCAAATGGGAGAACCTTATAAGCAAAGGTCCCCCAAGGGCTAGTAAAAGTGGTTTTATCCTGGTCCTAGGGTGCAATCCTTATTTGATTATAACCGCTGAATCCGTCCAAAAAGGAAAAGAACTTTTTACCAGCTAAGCTATCTAATACTTGATCAATGAATGGTAACGGGAAATGGTCTTTTTGGGTGGCCTTATTTAGGGCTCTATAGTCTACGCATACTCGCCATTTCCCATTTTTCTTGGGTACTATTACTAGTGGAGAAACCCATTCACTATCAGATATGGGGTATATAAATCCTACATTTAACAGCTTTTGAAGCTCTTCTTTTACTATTTCTCTTATATTGGGATTCATCCTCCTTTGGGGTTGACAAACTGGACGTGATCCTTCTTTAATATAAATCCGATGAGTACATAGCTCAGGGGAAATCCCTTTCATGTCTGTGTAATCCCATGCAAATGCCTCCCTGTTTTCTTTAAGTAGCTTCATTAACTGCTGCTTTTGATCATCTGTTAGGTTGGGATTTATATTTAATGTTTTTCCTGGTTCAATTTCTATTGTCACACTTTTGGAAGGACTACCAGCTAATATCTCAGATGAATTTTCAATTTCGACATCGTTCTAGGATTCTGATTCTAGGATTGTGGTGAGGTGATTATGTATCTCTAAGCTAACCGAAGAAGGTTCAGAAATGAAGTTGCTGACTAATTCATCTTCAGTTGAGTTCTTGAGAGTTAAGGCTTGTCTGATTGTTAAAATAGGTTGGGCTTCTTCACCCTCATAGTCTACCCATATTGAATTATCGCTATTAATCATGGGTGTGGCATGAGGGTAAAGAGTCAATTGTTTAGTTTCCTGGCCATTGGATATTGTCATTGATCCAGATCTACAGCTGATGAAAGCATCTGCTGTAGCTAACCATGGTCTTCCTAGGATTAGTGGATGACCCCCCAACTTTGTTTTAGTTTGTAACACCACAAAGTCGGCTGGGTAATTCCAGGATTCTATAGAGATTACCAGGTCTTCGATTACTCCCTCAGGTTTGATTGTAGAATGATCAGCCAGTTCTAAAATAGTTGGAGTTTCCCTGATCAAATGTTTCAACTGCAGTAATTGTGTTGTTTCCAGTGTCATAATATTTATTGCAGCGCCTAAATCCACTAGAACTTTAGAGACAAAGGTCTTGCGACCTGAACTATTACTGTAGGGTGACCAGGGTCACCATATTTCACAAGAGGGTCTTTTTTTGTCATTAGAGCAGTCAGTTCTCCCATCACATGAACTGTGAGGGGCTCCTTGGCTTTTCTTCCAGGTTTCCTGACACAAATATCTCTAACAGTTCTAGCGTAGATAGGGACATCTCTTAATGTTTGGAATAATGGAATTTTAACGTATAAGTTCTGCAGTTCTCCTAAAAGATTAAAGGCTGGTGGCTCAAACGCTTTACTCAGAGTCAATCTTTCAGGGAAGGGTGGTTCAGTTGTTTGGTCAGTCTTGTTAGTAGTTGATTCAAGAATTCTGGTATCTTTATTGGATAACTTTCCTTTCCTAGCTTCTTGTTTCTCAGAATCAGTGATGTCATCTATGATGGGTTCAACTACTCTTCCAGAACGTAAATGGATGTTGTTACATTGCATGGGAAGGGCAGGTTGATTTTGAATGTTAATTACCTACAAAGCTTTATTATTGTTTGGTTTAGGGTTAGGTTGCACAAGCAATTGGGGTCTCATTGCTTGGTTATTCTGGGAAGTATTGGGTGGTAAGGAAAAAGACTGCTGTTGCTGAGGAAATGGTATTTGCTTCTGCCCAATTTGGGTTCCATTGATTGAAGTATGGTTGCTGTGGGGCCCAGGGATTCCACATAGCAGGATCAGGAAAAGGGTGATTAGGTTGTTGCATAAGTGGAAAATTCATTGCATTAAAGGGTGGGTACTGCATTTGGTTCATGGGTGGGTAATTTGTTTGAAAAGGAGAATTATTATTCCAATGAATAAATGTTGTATTAGAGTTCATACCTTGTCTTTTAGGCCATTTCCTTCTCTGTGTCATCAGATACATTGCTTCAGCCTCTTCTTCGGTTGTCTGCAATGCTGCTTTGATTCCGAGCAGAGAAGGACACTGTTGGGTTTCATGGTCCATTTCACAGATCGTACAAACATGTGTCTTATCCAGTGGGCATTCCCTAAGAGGGTGTTTGCCTTCGCATTTAGAACAGAAAATAGCTAAAGCAGCTTCTACTTCCGCCTGCTTCTTCTTAACCTGCAGAGCATCGATTTGTGAAGCAAAAGAACTTAACATTTCAGTTTTGAATTCTTCTAATAAATTACCTATTTCAGCTCTTGTTGCTCCTCCACTGGCTGACTTCTGAATTCTCGAATACAAATTATCTCTGCTTTTTGATCTGTTCCCTGCTCCTCTTGAGCACCTCATGCAGAGATTAACAATTTCTTCAAATGGTTCCTTGGAGATGTCCCCTTTTCCCAGCATGTCCAACATGTCTAAGCAGTCATCTCTTACCCCCTTCAACAATATGGTCTTCAGAATGTCTTTACTCATAGTGGGGTGATCATACCTCTGCAGATTATACTGCAGCCTTTCCACAAAATCTTCTAAGCTCTCATCCTCCTTCTGCACCATCTTAAACAACTCTTCCTTCCTTTCTCTTGTTCGGCAGTAATCTTGGTATTTGGCCAAGAATGCTTCTTTCATCTGGTCCCAGGTAGAGATTGCTTGAGACCCTAAACTCATGAACCATCTCAACGCATTCCCTTTTAGTGTTACTGGAAACAATTTTAGTTTTTGATTAGAGTTTATATAATCATAACTTCTACATAATATATCGAATTCAAAGAGGAATTCATCTGGGTCTTCAGAGGATAACCCATGGAAATTGGGTAGCGCTGAAAGGGGAATGTTCTTCATAGGAGTCGTTCCTCTCGGCAGGTCCCCAATAGGGAATTCCATGGTAGAGAGTGAGTTCTCCCCCCTTCCTTCTGCTCTGTTATCCTCCATTGGTCTTTCTCCTGAGTCACTTACTTTATCTTCTGTATCCTTAGGTCCTTCAGGTTCCTCAGGTTCTTCTATCGGTTCCTTAGTGTGTTCAGATACTTCCAGCTTCTTTTCAGGCCCCACTACTTCCTCCATCTGTCGATCCGTTTGTGAGGAGTACTGTATTTGAGGTCTCCGGGAACTCGTTCTCTGCGATGTTTCAGCCTTCGAGATGATTTCGTCAATAAAAGTCTTTCTTCCTCCCTTGCCGCCTGCGAAGTTAGGTTTCTTGGGTCCTCTCATGCACCTGTTATTTTCACAAAGAAATCATTAATGCCTTTAGAAATCTGTAGTTGCCTTCCCCGGCAACGGCGCCAAAATGTTGGCTAGTTGAATTGTTTATTAATGAAACAATCAAGTACCACATTAATTGTCAACCTGGGAAAGTCTTTTTATTCCAAAGGCCACTACGTAATGTTTGTAGTTAAATTCTAAAAGCATTGAAAGTTGTAGTATACTTAATTCCTGTACTTGGTTATCACAGTGCTGATAAAGAAAGAATTGATTAAAATTACAGATCTAAGAACAAGGAAATGGATGCTCTGTTGGCAGAGGATCAGGACCCTATCCTCCAGATGAGGACGTTCAGCACCTGCCCCTGGAATCAGATTGCTAACACACACTACATTCAGATTCACCAGTGAAACACGCTTGCACAATTTCGAATAACTTAATAAAATAGAGTGCTAGAAAAACAGAATTGCAAGAGGTAATGCTAGAAAGTCCAAAACAGAGTATCTGCAAAAAGAAACTACCACACACTTACACACTTAACAGCAAAGTAAATGGGTGAATCTTGTGAGGAAGGTGGGCCCAGTCCCTCTCACACGATTCCCCAGAACGCGAAGGATAACTTAAGTACTCAGAACGTTCTTCTATTCATCTGTCAAGGATTTGGGTACAGTGAAGTTCAGAATTGCTGATATTTTTACAAAATGCTCTTACTGACTACTTGACTAATGTAGATGTCTCCTCTTTATAGAGGAGACATCTATTACAATAGATTGTTATGGTTCAATTGGTTGGTCCGTTTAATCAAAAATAAGAATTACAGAGATGTTGTTGCAACAATCTGACGATATATTCTTTGTTTACGTTCTAGCTGTTACACAGCTGGTAACTGTTCTTCGACCGTCTTCCTTGGGATACATACATTCCTTTCGCCGATTCCCCGTGCTATTCTGGTTCTAAGTCCTGGTAACTGTGTTCTTACTTGCCTTGGATAATTGCTTGATTCAGCCACGTCAGCATTCCTCAGATAGTTGTCGTTGTTATTCCCAGCTGATGCAAAATACCCGCTTTAGGTGATTTCTGTTGCTGACTATATCAACTGCGTAGTTTCTGCTTCTGGTGTTGCAGCAACTGCATAGTTGTTGTTTTTGGTGTTACAACAACTATAGGTTATAATTCCTGCGGGCTTAAGACAATTACTTAGCAATTCAGCTAGCTTTCCCAAGATAAATACAAAGGTACTTACGAATATGCAGTGAACAATTAAACATATAGATATGTGGGAAGTTACTCCATACCTTGGGGTGATCAAGTCATTGTATGATCAAAGCTTATAACTTATGACTGAAAAAGGGTAATATTATGATGGAAATATAAGGTCAAAATTGGTCAATTCTGGGTCCTAACATAGATGATGTCGAGGATGTTGATGCTTGGATTTTAGGATGCATGAAGATCCATACCAAGATGATGGAGATTGCAAGATTACATTTCTGGATGGATTTCAAGATGATCACATGAAATAGAGAAAAACCAATAGAGAGTCTAAGGAGTCTACTAAGAATGAAGAGGCAAATGGTTTTATTGATGATCTAGATTTGGAGAGTTTGGTTGAGGAGAGTGAGGGTAGGATTGGCTCCTATCCCCATTTGTTAAGATACATTGCAGACATATATAAATGGTTCATACCAGGTATAGGTGGACCATCTTTACGCTTGATGAATACATATTTTGTGAGGAGAGATGGGGGATTTATTATTTGGAGAGGTAGTACAAGAGTCTACTCTACTTCATCTTCTCGTTGAGGTCATGAGTATGCGTTCACTATTTGTTTCTTGCTGGTGAGTCTCGGAAGTAGGAGGTACCATTTAGGGTACTTCTTGATGATGAGTAGGAGCAAGATGAAGATGAGATATGTTGACATGAGGATGTGATTGCGAGTGTACATGTTAGAGTCCATAAGTTCTTCTAAAGTAGGTGCCATAATCGTATTATCTCCCCAATTAGTTGATGACATGAGGGGATCAAGCATATGAAAATATTACATCGATATTCATGGAGTCACATAGGATGTATGTCAATAGCTGATATTTTTTCTTATTATTTCCATTGATGAGATAGTGTGATGAGGAGGTTGTCCAAGATGCATAGGGTGTTCTTTTTGTAGTCTTTGGTGATGGATGGATCGCTAAAAAGCTTCCTTGTCAAGGATGAAAACATATTTAAAGTGGGGAATAATGTAATATCATCAAGCATGCGTGCTCGAGTCACTTTAGATGAGTTGAGATAACTTGTGGAGGTGGAAAAAATTGCAACAATTACAACCTTGTAAGTCATGTTTTGGGGTTTTATTGAGACTTTTCCACAATCTGCAACAAAGTGGACTAGTCATGCATGAAATGGATTAAGACATTACTGCAAGAAAGCCACATGATACAAGAAAGTCATGATTACTAAGAAGAGTGACTGAAGGAGAGTGTATGAGATGAGAAACTCAACGAGAGAATGTGATACAAGTACAAGAGTGGAATGAGTTTAGTCATCTCCACAAATTTTTCTATTTAGCTCATCCGACTGAGAGTTTCAATTCACATAATTTTGTATGTTTTGTATATAAGTGTCAAAAATACTTAAACCATTGAGTGAATTTTGTTTCTCAAAAGACTAACGTTGCAATCACATTGGATCCATGTAAGAATGAATTTGTCACATGAGAGGAAGGAACAAGGTAATAAAAAATCCCTAAAATTCAATATTAACAATCATACGAATTCAAATACAAGAAGATTAACAATATTGTAAATTCAAATCAAGGTGCTGGTAAGTTGTCATGTGTCAACAATTGAAAATTGGAGAATAGGGCTCCATCCTTATGTAGGTTTTACAATATCTTATCTTTTTTTGTGTTGAGAATTCATCGATGACCAGAATAGCTACTCCTACCTCAAGCAGTGACTACAGATTACACCATGAACAAACACGCACAAAAAATAAATTGGTTGGAAAATAAAAATGAGGTGCACAGAAAGACAAAGACATCTCTATTTATTCCAAGCTAGAGATAAGGAAAGGTCTCTAGTCACCTAAGGCAGATGAAAAAATAATGAATTATGCGGTGAAGAATGGTCTTATAGCCTCCTCCTGGAGAAAGGTTGTGAAACAGGTCGATATTTATATAAACACCTAATTCTAGTCTAATTTTAATTTTACTCAAGTTTTGATCTGAATGGGAAAGTTAGTGTTTGTTGTTCTAAATTCCAATTCAGAATAGTAAACAAAGTCCTTGAGGATTATGAGGTAAATTGCAAGTTTTACATGAGCTTTTCTTTATATGTAATTCATGAGCTTAAAACATGAATTAAAAATACAGTGAACAACAACATAACAATAATACACTCAACAATTAACAAAGGAGTTCACCCCTCCTGGGCTACGTCTCCTTGGTCTAGCTTCCAATTGCCTGACCCAATCTCATTATGCTCAAAATACTTCAATGATAAAGAGTACATAAAGTGTGTTGACCAAAAGAGTGGCTAGTTTCCCCTTCAAGGAATCATTCTACTGCAAAGAAAACTCAGTCTAAAAACATGACAACATACAGTCAGTCATGAAACAATCAACAAGAAAAGGGTTCTCAAATCACGACCCCATACTCCATGTGACAATGAGCATAACAAGTACAATAATTCACTTGAAGTACTAAAAGAATACTTTCCTCAAAGATATATTGAGAAAAGATAAACATGAGCTACACCATAGATGCCTTAGCTTCTATAGAAAATATATGAAGGCTAGAAAACCCCTACAAGGTCCTCTCCTTTCTCAAAAGCCTTTAAAAATTGATTGAACCCACTGGTTGATCCCAGCACCCATAGACTTAAAACTGCAAAAGGTGTCTTCAGAATTGGTCCAATGGCTTTGAAAACTATTCCATTGTCTTCAGAAGACCCAAAAATGCTCTCCTAGCCTTTTTTTGCTCCTGAAAAGATAAAAAACTGAAGAAGGTCCTACCATTTCACCCCAAAATTTGCTAATAGACACCAATTTGCAGTATTCTGTGCGAATTTGTAGGCATGTTAATTCCCCTAGTAAGCCCTTAACCAAAAAAATTCAGTTATGTTGGGGTGCATGGGACTGGGGGTCAGGCTCTTAACTCCCGCCCCTACCCAATCCGCTAACCACCAACTAACTGGACGACCTTGGAGTGGTCACATGAAAAAAAATCGTGAAGTATTAACCTGGAGGTCACAATTATCATCACATTGTGGCGATTAACTTTTGGTGGTCACATGGTGGTTCTTCTAAACTAGAGGTTAATGTCAACACCCTGTTGTAGCATTTTTTGGTGTTGGTAAGTTAAAATAAATTAGTCCAAAAAATGAAAATATTTTAAAAAAAATGTTAAGCTAGGATATGGACAAAAAGGATACTGAATAAAAATGTTATGAAATATTTTCTTAAATATGTCCATATCAAAGAAAATGTTAGAATAGATGCCCTAAAAAATGAAGGTAAAAATAAAATGTTAGGTTAGAGAGAAAAGCAAAAAGCAATAAGCTCTGAAAGTCTTGCAAATCTAAATGACACTACTTTTACTCTAATTCACCTTTGAAAGTAATAGTTGTGTGTAGTTTGTTTAGATGCCACACTAGTTTATTTAATCGAATTATATAGTTTAATCATAATTGGATTTGTTTTAAATTGATTGTCATAGGTAGAAAATAAAATTGGCTCAACAGATTAATCTGAGCCAATGGAGATAATAAGGTATAGACGTAGATTATTCATGAAAAGAAATATTGGGTTGCTATCTTAAATCGACTCTGAAAAATAAGTGAAAATGTTAGGAGTAAAAAGGGTAGGTAGACATGTGAAATCAACTTGAAATATCGAGTGATTAATTCCTAAGTTGTAACATTGGAAAAAAATTCATTTGATGAGGAGTTTTAAATAACCAAAAGTTTTATAATCCATTGTGATTCCATAAATATTATTATCCATCCATTTAATTACCGGGACCCACAACTGTCACCTCCGCGTTTGAAATTTGATCCCACCACCATTTCCGCTCATGTGTTAAACACCCACCACCTCACCTCTCATCCTGCACAACCTTCAATCATCTGATGGACCACGACCCTTTTTGGCCCTCGTTTGCCATTTGAGCTTTATCGATAGGGGCAGGAGGGTCCAAAATAGGCAGTTTTCTATAAAGCTCACTTAAACGGCCTTATCTTCTTTTTCGTGTTTCGTGACTTAAAACCCTGAAACTACTTACTGCCTCACTTTACCCCTGAATGCAATATAGAAAATAGTCATTTACTGCCGCTCCACATCACGATCCACATCACACTCCATCTCACCTTTGCCATCCAATCAACTGCCGCCTATCCGTTGCCTGTTCATTTCCGCTCCAACGAATTTATGACTCAAACATCCATTAATTAATCTATTGGATAATTAATGTAAATTCAAATGTTAAATACCACTCCCGCTCCAATTTTTTCATTTATAAACACTGTATTATTCATGAGAATGGTTACACAGTGTATTTCCGCTGTGAGATTAATATTTGAAGCTTTCTCGTTCAATAACTCAACCATTGTTTGACATTAAAGCAATCATTCATCCTGTTCATGAATCTGACATCCAGGTCCACTTACCTCTCTGTCAGAAATTAGTTTACTGTAATCACTCACTTTCAAACCAATTTCCATCATTTATAGTCTGCAATTTTGTTTGAAAAGTTTCCTCCCAAGGGAAAAGAAATTGTAGAAGTCCCAAACCCTTTAATTCACACACACGTCGACTTCCATCATACCCCATTGGTTGACAAAGATTGTAAAATCATTGAGACTTCTCAATTTGATTTTTTTGAAATCTATTGTTGGATGGAAGATCAGCTGATTGACTAGACAAGTGAAATAGGGCTTTGGGAATCTCAATTACCTCATTACATTTTCTCACAAATACACAGAGCACCATAATTTGTAATAAAATGCCATGAGTCCTATGATCCCAGGTAGAGAGAAATTATCTCACCCATAGGAGAAATCCTCTATCCCATTAATTTTGGTTCCATTGAAAAAATTACAGACCCCTACCACTATACAATGCCATCCTATTTCCCATGAAAACCTGATAGAAGCTTATCAAAAACTAGACCTTACCAAAAGATCATTGGCCCTAGAACTGTTTCTAGTAATTGATAGTCCTCTGCCAAAAATAAACCCTCCTTATGATTCATCCATGTTTCTTGACAAAACCAAGCAGATTACCACTATCTTGTCCTATTTTCTTGGTTATAACTCTGATCAGTTTGTCAATGAAGCCATCCATGATTTCTTATCCATGTTTTTTGTTGATTCTAAGCCCATTGTTATTTATGATTTCAGTAATTTCATAGCTGAAGTCATACATGAACAATTTGTCAAGTTTAATACTAAGGAAGTATTCAAGTATGCTTCAGTACTTGTTTACCTTTTTATATATTTTTAGGGAGACAAATTCCCATTTTCTTTACAGAATCTAGATGGGGAAGGAAATCAACAATTAGTGATATTCTGGACTTCAATGGGGATGAAGGAGAAAGAAGAGTTCACATATACGCAGTTCATAGAACTGTTTATTCATCCAGTTATTAGTCTTATGAGAAAAACTCTAGTACCAAGGATCAATGAGGAGATTGTTAAAGAATTATAGTTTATTGATCAAGCTACAATAAAGGATTGGTATTGTTACCAAAAATAGATCGGGGTCTATGGTTGTGAGCTTCCGCCCTACAAACTGCCCAAGTACCTCCCTGTTAGAATATTTACACTGGAATACTTACGGAAGAGGTTAAATGCAGATGAAGTAAAATTTGTGGCTACCAAGATGAAGTCACAATTCAAGATGAAAGCCCAAGTTGGTCCATTCATTTATAATACCAGGGAAACAGGGGAGGAAGAAAAAAAATTGCTAAAGGAGATGAAGTTTGGTATCAGTTTCACTTGGTCATATGACCCATTGGGACTCATTTCCAAACTCAAGGTGAAGAATAAATTTACACCATATCATCACACAGCCAGGCCTGAGATATAAAAATATAAAAACCAGTTGGAATGGACAGAGAACAGCCTCCCAAAAGGCTAAGGAGCAGGCAGTTTCTACATCGAATGTGCGAAATCCACTTGCATAAGAAAATACAACCAAGAAAGGAAGGGAAGAACAATATTCACTTACAACTGAAGCAACAAGCTAGGGCTTTAGTATTTTTCACAAGAAAAAGAGACCTATGATCTCTGTGATTGTTGGTGCCACAAATGAACCTCACAATACATCATTTGATGGACTGGGAGAGACTCTGCTCTACACACAGTCTGGTGGACAGTCTACACAATCACCAACTCACTCCATTACTTCTCATGAACAACATATAGTTCAAACTAGTAAAGGCATTCCAAAGGACAAGGAGGAAGATATTTTTCATGTCTTCAGTTAGATCAAAAGGAAGAATGAAGAATTAAAATTAAACACCTACACCTAGTTCTGGAAGCATTCTTGCATCTCTCAAGCTAGGCTTCTTTCAGTCTTCGATTCTGAGAAGGGAAAGATGTAGATGGCTTTCTAGCAAGCCCAAGTTCCTCAGCCTAGGACTACTGCTCAATATCAAAAACACACTTCTTTTGAGTTAAATGTGAAGGATGTGCATCCAATTGATGAAATTGAGATGCACAAAAAAATTGCGCAGATGATTGCTTCCACCCTGACAAACACTGCTATGTGTTTGTCAAAAATGCAAGTTACCTTGGCCAACACTCAGTCACAACTAAAGCTGGAGAAGGTCTCCTCATTAGCAAAGGATACCAAGATTCAACCCTTGGAAAATCTAGTGCTAAAGATAGGATATGATCCTTCAAACATAAACGTTGCAGAAGAGCTCATTAAGAAG
>APFE031137761.1:14270-102329 GCA_000404065.3 Pinus taeda
AAGGGTGTAAAGGGGGGAGCTCCACTCCCTCCTATAGTCAGGCAGCCTCTAGCCGAGGCAAGAAACCGGTGGAGGTTGAAAAAGGTCTTTAGGAGGAGGGAAAAGGAACATTGACAATGAACAAGAGCAGACTAATAAAAGGGAGAAAGAAAGATTAAAAGAAAAAGAGGAAGAGGACAAGAAACAGGAAGCAGAAGACAAAAAACAAAAGGGTCCATGTAAGCCTAAGACCGCGGTCACAACCAGAGTGGTATTAAGTGATCCAGCACTACAGACACATAGAGATCACATGAGGACTTATGCTACCATTTGTAAATTCATGGGGTTATGGCCCACAGAGAGGGCACTACAGGTGTGGATTAAATATCGCTAGAAACCTAAAGGGGATATACACCTACATCTTGGGTCAAAGGGTTTCTTTACTGTAGTCTTTATCAACATCGAGGATAAAGACAGGGTGTTTGAAGGAGGACCCTACTTCTATGTAGCTGTAGGACTCTATATGCGGCCTTGGATGATGAATTTTGTCCTGGAGCATAAGACTTTCACTTTGGTCCTCGTTTGGGTACGACTCTACTCCTTACCTCTAGATTACTGGCAACCAGAATCTTTATCAACAATAGGAAATAAATTAGGGCATTTTGTTAAAATATCTGAGGCAACCAGAAGGGGAAAGTACACCTCCTTCGCTTGTATATGTGTGGAGATGGATCTCTCTAGAGCTCTACTGGATGAGGTGATCCTGGAAGTTTTTTATGAAGAATGGGTGCAAACAGTGGATTATGAACATATTCCTTTTAGATGTCCCAAATGCCATTAACATGCACATCTATTAAGCGAATTCCCTCTCAACAAAACAGAGAGCAGAAGTAAAGTTACAGTAGGGAAACACACCGAGAGCTTTCATAGAGTGGGAAATAGAGGAAAAGGAGGTAAAAGGTTGCAAAATAAAAACCACATAGAGGGGCAACAAGCAAGTCTGAATAGGTACAAAGTACTAGAAGAAGAGGAAGAGGTAACAAAGGTAGATCAGGTCATGGAGGGTAGCCTAGGGAGAAGGAAAAGGAAGAAAATAGTGAGAAGACATAGGACATTAACTGGAAAAATTGGACGATGTTGAGAAACATGGAACTGGAAATGGACCAAGAAATGACCCTGAGTGAGGTGGAAATGGAGGATCATGAACTGCAAGATATTCTTGAAAGAGAACACCTAGATTTGAAAAGATTCTTGAAATAGGGGACCATGGGAGGTGTGGATTCGTTACCTCAAGAGGAGTTTGATAGAGTGCAATAGAATTTTCTATGAGAACTCAGGTTAAAGGGCTAGGAGGGAAAAGAAACCTCGAAAGGAAGGACAATGAACAGGTGAAAACCATGAAAACCGCACCAGGACTCACTCCTAGAAACCCAGGAAGGAAAAGGGGCAGAAAAAAACAAAATGAGCTATTGATGGAATGTGGAAAACTGATGATAGATTCAGGTAAGATGAAATATCTAACTAGCTACTCCTTTACAAATATTTCTTAATGAAGTTCACATCTTGGAATATTAGAGGTCTAGAAAGTAAAAGGAAACAAAGTATTCTCAACAATAGAATGAAACAAGAAACTCTTGATATGATTTTTCTCCAGGAAACTAAATGTTCAATTCAGAAAATAAGAGAAATAAAAAGCAAATGGCTCAATAGATATGAATTTCTAGAAGTCAAGGAAGACAAAACAGTAGGAGGCATTCTTACACTTTGTAACCCCCAAAAGATTAGCATAGTGGATGTAGGGGCATCTAGGAATTATTTATCAGTGGTTATTCAGCCTGTGGGAGACAGGGAGATTTATTTAATCACAAACATTTATGGCCCTCAAAGACCTGATGATAAACTCGGGCTACTCACTTCTCTAGAGGATCTAAGAGATAGACATTTAGGAATACGATGGATTCTTGGTGGGGACTTTAACATGATCAAATCCCTGTCTAGAAAAAAAAGGTGGGACCAGAACTATAAGCATAGAATCTATAGCATTTCACAATTTTATAGACAACATAAAGCTAGTTCAGATACAAATAATGGCCTCTTTACCTGGAACAAAAAAATATGAGGAGTGTCTCAAGTAGCCTCAAAGTTAGATAGGTTCATAATCTCAGAGGACCTTATGCTCAAAAGACTTGATATGCAAGTGAGAATTCTCCCCTTCGGTGGCTTGGACCATTGGCCTGTTCAATTTGAGGTTACTGGCATTGGAACCCCAAAGAACATACCTTTTAGATTTGAAAATATCTGGCTCACCTATCCAGAATTTATTAGCAACATTGAAAAATGGTGGAAAGAAGATTTGCAGATCTAGGGAACGAGAATGTATCTATTACACAAAAGATTGAAACACATCAAGCTCAGGCTCAAAGATTGGAATAAGAACGAGTTTGGCAATATTTTGGGAGCGAAAAAAGTTGTTGAAAGAAAAATGTAGGAACTTAATCAAACGCTTATCACAGATGGCTTTGATGGGGAAAGAAATGAACAAGCCAACAAGCATCAACAGGATTGGGAGGACTTATGTAAACAAGAGGAAATATTTTGGAGATGAAAATGAAGAGTTCAATGGCTAAAAAAAGGGGAGATAAACACAAGGTTTTTCCACAAATCTACAATGGAGCACAAGTCTCACAATAGGATCTCAACAATCGAGGACTCCAAAGGCCAACTTCTCAACACCCATAAAGATATAGAAGTTGTGTTGGTTCAACATTTTCAAAGCATAGCAGAGGAACCCATCTTAGATAGATCACAATTCATCAAGGACTTCACAAAGCACATTCCTAAGCTAGTAACAAGAGAAGATAATTACAATCTTAATAGGCTGGTGAATGAAGAGTATGTTCGTGAAGTCATCAAAGAAATGAAGAATGGAAAAGTGGCAGGCCCAGATGGTTTCAACATAGATTTCTTTAAAGCTTGCTAGAATATTGTCAAGCAAGATATTTTGAATATAGTGGAGTACTCCAGGAATAATAGAACCATAATGAAGGTGCTCAATACACCCTTCATCTCCTTGATCCCAAACAGGGAAATGCTATGACTCCAGATAGATTCAGACCTATAGTTTTGTGCAATGTGGTGTATAAGATAATATCCAAAATAATTGCCAATAGACTTAAACCCCTTCTTCCTACTCTAGTTTCTGTGGAGAAAACGGGATATGTGGAGGGTAGACAAATTCTCAATGATATTATTCAAGCACATGAGGTGGTTCATTCATTGATGAGTAATAGGTAGGTGGCAATGATTATGCAATTGGACCTAAAAAAGGCTTATGATAAGTTAAATTGGAATTATATTAGGAAGGTCCTTCTAGCTTTTGGATTTGACCACAACTGGGTAAGATGGGTAATGGCCTTGGTGACTTCCTCTAGTTTTTCAATTCTGGTTAATGGTTCTCCATCTAAGACCTTTAAACCTTCAAGAGGCCTCAGGCAGGGAGATCCTCTCTCCCCCTTTCTCTTTATTCTCATGATGGAAGGACTTGGATGAACCATCAAGTCCGCTAAAGAAGCAGGTAAGATCCAGGGCCTCAAACTTTCCAAGAACGGGCAACCTTTGACCCATCAACAATTTGTAGATGATACCATGCTACAGGGCATTCCCACGGTCAAAGAAGCACTAGCTTATATACAAATCTTGAGTGACTTTGCTATGGCGGTGGGTACAGAGGTAACCCTCTCCAAGTCAAAGATTTTCTTTTTTAATAGTAACATTGTTATTCAACAGAATATCTCCAGAATTCTGGGCTTTCAAAGAGATATGCTACCTTCCAAATATTTGGGAGTATTGCTTATAGACAAACCTCTAAAAAAATTTGTTTGGGAGCTAGTGATTAATAAGCTGCAAGACAAGACTTGAAAATGGACAATCAGATCTTTGAACTTGGTGGGCCAACTCGTGCTTACAAAAGCTATCCTTCAAACAATCACGATATTCATGTTTTCAGTCCTTCTAGCTCCAAAAGGAGTTATGCAACAATGTAGAAATATTCAAAGAGATTTTCTTTTGGGTAAAGGGGAGGAGAGGTAGAAATGGGCCTTGGTAGCTTGGGAAACAATTTGTAAACATAAAAATGATGGAGGTCTTCGACTGGATGATCTTGAAGTGCTAAATAAAGTTTTAGGGGAAAAATTATGGTGGAGATGGATAAAAGATTCAGATGCTTCGTGGGCTCGAATTTGGAAAGAGAAATATGCAAGTAATTGGCAAAACAAGGACCACATAAGGATGTCTGGTACCATAAAAGGATCCCACATCTAGAATAAAGCTTGGGAGAATAGAGGCATAGTTCAAAAGAATAGCTTCTAGGAAATTAGAGTGGGAGACCTGGCATGGTTTTGGGAGGATAAATGGCAACAAGAACCTAAACTGTTAAGAGTGGACTTTGTGGATCTCAAGAATGATACTGACACCAAAGGGTTACTAAGGGTAAAATATTTTTGGGATCATATAAATAGTGAAGGAAAATGGAGAACCTAGAAGAAAATGGAATACAGGGATGATAGCCACTTGAAAGAAAAAGTTGATGCTCTAATAACAATTTTGGAACAAAGAAAAATTTCAATATCAGCTGATCATGACCAACTTAGATGGGGCAATAACAATGAAAGCACCTTTAACCATAAATAGGCAAAGCACTTAGCCCTGGAGCTTGATTCTACAGAACTGGATTGGGTTTGGAAGAATCTCTAGAAGAACCAAGGATGGATGAAAACCAAATTGTTCATGTGGCTAGTACATCATAAGAAAATTCTGACTTGGGAGAACATCCGGAAAAGGGGCATTTTAAACCCATCCAAATGCCAGTTATGTGAGTCAGAAGAGGAGACAATAGAGCACCTCCTCAACACCTACATATTTACCTCCATGTTGTGGGATGTCATTGCCATAATTTTTAGACAAACATATAGGGACAGAGGAAGCATTACCAACACCCTTAGAAACTGGAGAAGAAATTTCTTTGATTATGAAATGATAAACAGAGCTTGGGCTTTAACTCCAAGCTTCCTAATATGGAATGTCTGGAAAGAGCACAACAATAGAATCTTAAAAAAAAAAAATTTCCTCCCAGAGCACCATGGAACAGATCTTAAGATAGCTTAAGGAGATGGTTGGGACTTTAGTGCAAACATCCCCTAAAAATCTCCCTTCAAATGATGATATACAAATACTTCTTTAGTTGGGTATGCAGGGGCTTATTCCTCAGAGCAAGAATAGGATGGTAAAGCAACCGGTCACTGAGAAAGACTTCTGGCATCCTCCCTCTCAGGGATTTATGAAATGTAACATAGATGGGGCCTCAAAAGGAAATCCGACTATAGTTGGTTATGGTGGTGTGTTAAGGGATGAAAATGGCTACATACAACACATTTTTCATTTCAATTTAGGAAGAGCCACAAACAATATGGCATATCTACTGGCACTTGAGCAATGTTTAGAAATCCCGAAGCATGACAATCTTCAAAATATCATAATTGAAGCTGATTCTGAGCTGATCATCAATTCGATCAAGAGAATCTATTGTGGTTCGGCTCTGGAAAAGGTCTTGAGACACTGGAGGTTGCCTCAGGTATATCAAAGAATTCATCTCCACCTTCAGAACATGAGAACCTTAAGTTTCACACATGTGCAAAGGACGACTAATAAATTGGCGGACATACTTGCTAATAAAGGGGCTCTCTACACTAAAAGAAGCAATAAATATAGATAGAAAAAGGTTCCACAGGGCAGGCTGAGGGATGATTGTCTCAACCAGGTGAATGAGGACCAAGAGATATATCAGCACAGAGATTGTCAATAGTTGCAGAGGATGGGTTTAGTCGATACACATTTAATATGAAGTGGTTTTCTAGAGATCATCTTAGTTTTGATCAGTGGGAAGAGGGGATGAAGAACCTTCAGTTAGAAGGTACAAAAAAGTCCCAACATAGGTACATAACTGTTGGCAGTGGTTACAGTGAATCAGCACGGTTGGTCTACAGGCTTTTGGGTGCTCGGACGACGGGAATCCCTCCTGTTTTTCTTCAAAAGGAGACTCCTTTTATCCGTTGGATCAAGCGATTGAGGATCAATCGTGGAGAGTCAAATTGCAGTTTGATGGGTTCAGGCCAGAGTCTTTGATTCCTCAACGGACTCGAAACTTTCCTCATAACAACTTGTTGTGTCAATACTGCCCTCAAGGTGGTTTATGGATTATTGGAAGCTCTCAACACTAGGAGTGGTTTCACTAATTTAAGCCCAATGCCACTCAACATGCAACACATGGCTACAGTAGGAGAGAGAATACCACCCTCATCGGACGGGTATTCTTTGGGCTTCTTTTCCATATGATATGTTCCTCAAAAGTTGGATCTGGCAAGATGGATCAAAAGCCTAAATGTATCATGCAGGTTTGTGGGTCCAGGTCTGAGGCATGTGTCTTTGTTATTGTCTGTGCTTATCTAGCTTCATGGCAGGCATCAAGGAATTTCAGGCGGGCCAAATACGCATTGTTTATTCCCCTTTTGCAAACCTGGAATCTGAATAGTTGGTGGTTTAATTCCTTTTCGGGTCCATCTATAGTTCCATCTTGTTTGGTTTTCTTTCGCTCTGTTGTAACAGATTATAATGCATGTGTTTTGCGAAGGACCTTTTGTTAAGGGAGCGTACCCATGGCACAATGGTTGAGCCTTTGGTTAGTTGCCTGATACCTTGGGGGGGAAGTTAATTCTATGTCGCCAGTTTCCTTTGTGGTGGTTGTAATTTATGTAATTAATCATTTTTGGTTATTTTGAATAGAAGGCACAACTCTTGCATTAGCAAAAAAAAGATAATCTATAAAGAGAATGAATTAATGGACTGTTTTTTTAATTAATTCCCTCTAAATCAATAAATCATCACCATCTTTTGTAAGCTTAAGCATATTCTCTTAAACCTTTTGAGCATAGTTTAAAGGTTTTCATACTTATGATTATTTAATTTTCAATTTGAAAACTGTAATAATCATATTATTTCTCTGTTTCTGTTCGCCACCATGCAAGCTATATCACTGTGTGAAATTTTATAGGACCCTTCTACTTTGATATTAATATTATTCACAAGGTTAGGCATTACAGTGTTACATCTGTTTCATACATTGGTCCTACAAATTAAAACAAAACCCCCAAAAAAATTATCTTAGATGCTCATGAATGATAGTTGACCATTATCATCTCCGAGATACAACACACCCCACGCAGTCTATACTCTGGTCACATGGTTGTGATCTCCATGGTGTTGTGTGTGGAGCATGATTGTTCAGAGGTCTTTGTTTCAGCGGGATGTATACCCTAGGAAGTTTTGTACACCCCTCCACGCAGGGGGGTGTGGGGGGGACTTGTCCTAGAAATGCTAAAAACAAATGTAAATTTGCCTTGTAAAAGTATAGTAATTTCTAGTCAATCTGAGCCGTTCATTAGGCGGATGATCTGACGGTAGAACTTATGTTTAGTTTAGGGTTTTTTTTCCCTAGAAGAAGCAACCCCTCTCTTTGTATGAGGTATGTATTTGAGGCCGCGAAAATAGACGTGTATTCTGGTGTGTGTGTGAGGAGAAACAGAAAGGTGAGACTGTGAGAGAAAAAGAGGAATTACAGCGCTTGCTGTGGTTGTGTCCTTCATTTTACTGGATAATAGAAAGGAAGACTGGCTGTTCGAAATGAAGAGCCCAAACTGGGTAACCACGTATATCTGTGTCTCCCTTGTTGGTGCGTTTTCTGTGTTTATATTTCTGCAATATTTTATGTGTTCCATTGCTCCGTAATATATATAATTTTCTAACACATGGTGGGTATGTAGTGGTTAGTGGGGGTGCAGGGCTAGCCTCCTAATGATGGTCCCAGCCCCAGGCGTAGTGACCAGGTCTAGGGCTAGACCCCAACCCCCACTCCAAATGAGCATACAACTTCATAACAAAACCATTCGTGATTCATAGTATATTAAGTAATAATGCAATCGAGCAATGATGAGGATTTGTTTTAATTTTCAAGATTTCATGGGTTTGATCCTCGACACCTGTGTTCAGACCTCCAATAAAATTTTGGTGGCCCTCGGTCCACCACGTGGTAGTTGTTGGCATGCCACTTGGCCACGGCATGTGGCAACCTGTGATTGGACACCGCAAAACCAATGAACCAATGAAATTTTGCCACATCTCACCAATGAAAAGGTGCCACTTAGCACCACCTAATTCTTCAAAGGAAACCCAATCAATTTTACAGTCACATGCCACATCAGCATCCTAGTCAGCTTGCCACATCATTAGTATGGATTTTTGTTTGTGTAGTACTACTCTTTTTTTTATGACAATTCACGTGATTGGGAAAATGGGAAGAACATGTTTTTGGGAGCATACTGTGTCTGTTTCATGCATTCCACAGTCGCCTAGGTTCCACAATGATCCAACAACTTTGAATTTTGAGAAAATTTTTGAGCTCCAGATCACTCCTCCCCACTGAGAGCTTTCATACCACAAAATATCCCAATCATTCAGTAAATGAGGGTATAGTTCCCTCACCTTTCCAATCTCGATCCATTTGGCCTTTCTTGGATTGGTTCCTTTGAGCCCCACACGAAGGTAGTCCATGCTCCCTTGTTTTGAAGTCCTTGTTCTATTATCAAGAATGGTGTCTCAGTGTAGTTCTTTAAGGTACTTAGGAGAGAAATACTCATTGGACTTATTGGCTTTGTCTATGTCACTATGCCCATCAATAGAAGCATCCTTCCCAAAAATGAAATACAATGGTGATCTTCTTCCAAATCTTTACCAAGGATCAAATCCAAAAAGGCTTTGGAAAATAACCCAAACAAGATTCACATGGAAATACTTGTATAAATGAGTGCTTAACACATTTGTAACATACATAATGTGCTGCAACTACTCATCCCAAAGTTTAGGATTCTTACTAAAATGTCCACATATAGAAATGCATCTTACAATATGGAATAAATTTGACTCCCAAATTCCCATACAAATTGACTCATTGTCAAGCCAAAATAGCATACCAATACGAAAGAAATTATCATTGCATATAAGTGATTTATTCAGAAACATCACTTTTACAAAATGTCGAACTATGGAGACATGAAACGAGTGAAATAAAAATTTTACTTTAGTCTTTAATTAGAAAAATAGTCCAACCATTTCTTACCCAACCATGCTAGGGAATTTTCTTTCTGCACTTCACTTCCTTCTGGAACTACTTCTGGAATGTTTATGGTGTGCCTTGCACATTCCTCTACCTTATCCTTCTAAGGTGATTTCATTACCCGTTTTCCCTTCTTTGGATGAAGATTTGGATGCAACTTCCAACACTTTTAAATCCAATGCCCACTTATGTTGGAATGAGTGCAAACGTTTTTGTGAGCTTTTCTTGGCACAAATGTCTTTAATCTTGGATGAGAATTTCCCTTCTTGGTCTCAATTCCAATTGACATATTCATGTTCTTGACTAATGCTTTCCTTTGTGGCACTTAGTTACACAATAGTTAGGTTCATGACAAAAAGCGCAAGGAAAAACATTCCACAACATGTTATTCAAATCGTCGTGTTGTTTTTAATCATCAAAAGCCTTTGAATAATCAGGATGCTTATACCTTTTATGGTTTCCTTTGGCATATGAGCCTGGCGAGGATAAATTGAATGGAAAGAATAACTTTTCTTAGTCTCTTCTTCAAATTTCTCATCAATCTTTGGAGAAGTCTTGCAAATCATGTTCTCCTTTTTCTTTAGGAACCAAGCTGGTACCGATTTCAGATGAAAATCTTAACAATTTTCCTCCTCATGTTCTCTCTTATGAAAAAAAGAAAAAGATACCCAAGAGCTATTGCTAGAAGACCATTCTTCCTTTTCAACATAGCCCAAACCTTCATATCAAGGTCTCTCCTTTGCCTTGATTAGATGAATAATGCCTTAATTCTTCACTCCTAGGCCTCCTCCCTTGTAACCCGTCATGGACAAGAGCTTTGTTACCATGCCTTTTCTATGTTTCTCAAAGGCTGCAAAAGAGCTTATCAACATTTTCATGTAAATAAATTACATGTAAATGCTTACCATTTTCCTCATCTTTCAACCGAGGGACAAATATTCTCTTAAAATATTTCCTCCTACTTGAGGCGACTTCTTGGATTGTTGGCCTTTCTTCTTTTAGCTCCTTGAAATTTGGTGCTGACCTTGTCCTCATCATCATGCAGAAAAAAGGTGTAGAATTGGCCATCTTCCTTCTCTAGGGGGGCTTTCTACACTAGCTTCTTGCGGGTACTCATCCAACAATCCCTTCTTCCTCTTTGCCCTAGATGAAGCAGTGGAGGATGCTTCAAGAAAACCTCCTTGTGTCCCTTGTACATAGGAGGCTTCCTCCATTTCAAAAGGGCCATAGGTTGCATTCTTGCCATGTCCACAAGGTTCCTTAGTATTGGAGGGACTCTTTGCTGCTTTGGTAGAACAATATTCATCACTCTGTTACTCCACAACATTCTAGAACATGAGGCGGATCTTTTGTATCTCTTCCTCAACAACTTCAGGTAGTCTTTTGAGGTCAATGTTATGTTTTTAGAGAAATGCAATAATTCCCTCCAAATCTTGGAGACTATCATGCTTTGAACTCATGCCCATGCTTACTGAATGTTTAACTATAATTTGAGGTAGAACTGGTGGTGGAGATTATGGAAATCTTGCTCTCCTGCCCAAACCTTCTCCTCTCTCGAGCTTCAAACTTGTAAGATTCGCATTCATTTGCAAACAATTAAATCCTCCTTACACAAAGAAAACCAAGAGCTCTGATACCAACTTGATCTAAATGGGAAAGTTAGTGTTTGTTGTGCTAAATTCCAATTCAGAATAGTAAACAAAGTGCTTGAGGATTATGAGGTAAATTGCAAGTTTTACATGAGTTTTTATGTCTTTAGATGTAATCCATGAGCTTAAAACATGAATTAAAAAAACACTAAACAACAACCTAACATTAATACACTCAAACTGATAAAGTGGTTCACCCCTCCTCGGCTACGTCTCCTTGGTCTAGCTTCCAATGGCTTGACCCAATCTCATTATGCTCAAAATACTTCAGCGATAAAGAGCACATAAAGTGTTCTGACCAAAAGTGTACCTAGTTTCCCCTTCAAGGAAACGTTCTCTTGCAAACAAATATCACTCTAAAAATGTGACAACCTACAGTCATTCATAAAAAAATCAAGAAGAAAATGGTTCTCAAATCAAGACCCCATACTGCATCTGACAATGAGCATAACAAGTACAAAAATTCACTTGAAGTACTAAAAGAGAACTTTTATCAAAGACATAATGAGAGAAGAGAAACATGAGCTACACCATAGATGTCTCAGCTACTGCAGAAAACATATGAAGGCTAGAAAACCCCTACAAGGTCCTCTCCATTCTCAAGAGCCTTAAAAATTTGATTCAACCCACTAGTTGATCCTAGCACCCATAGACTAAAACCTATAAAAAGTCTCTTCAAAAGTGCTCCAATGGCTCTGAAGCATGTTCCATTGGCTTCAAAAGACCCAAAAATGCCTATCTAGCCTCTTCTTGCTCCTTACAAGACCAAAAATGGAAGAAGATATGAGCTTCCCTAGCCTTACTTCTAGTTGCTCTAAAATTTCCCCAAATCAAGCACGAGTCCTACAATTTCACCCCTAAATCCACTAGTGGAGTATCAATTCATGGGATCCCAGGAAACTTTATAGGTGCATTAATTCGCCTAGTGAGCCCTTAACTAGAAAAATTCAGTTATGTTGGGGCGCATGGGACCAGGCCTCAGGCTCTTAACTCCCGCAAACACCCAATCTGCTAACCACCAACTAATCGAGCGATGTTGGAGTGGTCACATGTGGAAATATCAGGCAGCATTAACATGGCAGTCACATTTATTATCACTCCATGGTGGTTAACTTTTGGTGGTCACACAAATGTTTCTCCACGACATTAAACTAGAGGTTAATGTCAACACCCCACATGGTCTATACTCCAATCAAATGGTTGTGGTCTCCATGGCGGGTATGTCATGGTTAGTGGGGCTACGGGGCTAGCTTCTTCCCCATGGTACCACCCCTAGGTGTGGTGACCAGGGTTGGGGCTAGATCTCGGTCCCCACCCTCAATGTGCGTACAACTTCATAACGAAACCATTTGTGATTCATAGTATATTAAGTAATAATGTGATGACATGGTGGATAAGACTTGTGATGATTGCTGAGAGGTCATGAGTTCAATTCCTAGCGCCTTTATTCGGACCTACCATGAATATTTGGTGGCACTCGGACTACCACGTTGTGACCTCTGGCCATGCCACGTGATAGCTTGTGATTGGCCACCACAATACCAACGAACCAATGAAATTCTGCCACATCACACCAATGAAGAGGTGCCACTTGGCACCACCTTATTCGTCAGAGTAAACCGAGTCAATTGTACAGTCACCTGCTACATCAACATCCCATTCAGGCTACCCCATTAGTAGTACGGACTACTGATTGTGTAGTGCTGCTCTTTTTTACGACAATTCGCGTGTTTGGGAAAATAGACAGAATGCGTTTCTAGGAGCATACTGTGTCTGTTTCGTGTGAAACAAGTTGCACCAGATTCAAGATGAAAATAAGTACATGGCGGTTTATGTTCCACTCGAATCTGAAAACTTTGAATTTTGAGAAAAAAATTTAGCTCTGGATCAAGTTTACACACATCTAGTTAAATGAAGGCTATTTTTTAGTGTTGCAGCAAAGGATCATTTGGGCACACATATTTTTAATGAATATAATAATTAATGCAATGCAATAGTGCTAGAATATCATAGATGCATCAAAATATGGGTTTATCTTAAGATGGATTTCTGGAGTACAAATGTTCAATATTAACAAAATCAAGGTTATGATAGTTTACACAATTAGAAATTGAATTTTAAAATCTATGTTAAAACAAGAAGCATTTTATTTTGCTTTAAATTACATTAAAATCTTCTTTCCCTAAGGATGGGTAAGGATATAATGAGTTCATAGAGCTTATTTGAGGTTAAAATCTATGCTACATTAACAAATAAGAAGCTTATTATTTCTCTTTAAATTTCCTTAGACTTCTCTTGTTTACTGCATTTTCATATAGTAATTATGAAAATATACAATTTTTCAGACACATGTTTAAAGCTCATAATTATAATATGTCCATGAATGTACACACATGTCTATAGAGATATGGAAATATTTGTATGCTGAGATGGATTAACTAGTTATGGTCTGACTTTAAACGTTGTGCATTTTCTGTTGAGGAAGAGTAGTTGATCATCCTTTTACACTCCATCCTAGGCCACAAGTTTCCTTTTTCTTCCTTCCACATCTCTCTCTCTCCTATTTTGTCTAGTTTCTAAAGTAGTAAATGTTCACATGATTCATATAAGAGCCCTGATGAAAATTCCATGTAAAATTTAATGAAAGAAAAAATAAGACCAAGGTCACATGATGGTTATTCCAAGCTGAATGGTGGGAAAAAAATACTAGGGGGGTGTCACTTCAGTTTATTATGGACAAGGAAATTGGCAAAGGAAATAGAAAAGGCTTTGGAAAGGAAAAATGGCATTTTTGGCACATTTTTTTATCACTATAATGGAAATTAGGAGAAAATCAAGGTGAAAGGTCACAAGTTGCATGTGAGGAGGAAAATGAAGGAAAATAATGGAAATTGAAGAAAATAGAGGCCTCATTGATAAAAAAGATTATGAGGATCAGTTGAAAAGCTTTTGCTTAGGCTTGGTCAGCGTAACCCTTTTGTAGTTCAGTTTTGGAGTTCTCTCATTATTTTCTCTCTCTCACTCTTGGAAACTTAGAGTTTTCTTGGAGCACTCTGGCATTAGATCAAGAAAGGAAAAGTAGACAAGAGGAAGGAAGGAGAAAGTAATAAAGATTAGGATCAAGAATCTACAACAAGATTCTTTGCAGGTATCAATTTGCATGTGTGATTTTTTTCTTATATTTGGCATGGATGGTATTGCATGTAGTTCTTTGCTATAATTTCATGGGTTGTTGTTTTAGGGGTGACAATGTTTTTAGTCTAGCCTTTCCACTTTTAGATAACCATAGTGTGATGGGGTTCTCATGTTTTGGTTAAGCTAGATTGTCGGATGGATTTGAAACTGAGTGAGGTGGATTGCCAAAAGAAAGAACACATGGCATAGTGATCCCTCGACTGAACTATGGATTACGGTAATGCCACTAGCCTATTAACCCCTGAACTAGACTGTGGGTTGTGATAAATCAAGGTATTTTGTGCCTTGGTGGGCCTAGGAATCCTTGACTAGTTAATGATAATATATACGGTAAATCCTAGACGTGGTTGCCCTTGATTAGACCTAAACAATCCTTGTCGGTTAATGACAGGATATATGGTAAAACCTAAAGGGTGGAGTCTCAATTAGGGCCTAGTGATCCACTATGGATTTTGGTAAAGCCTAAAGATTAGGAGACAGGGAAATTCCTCATAGTGTAGGTGCAGAAATCCGGTGGCATCCATGCTTGTTTTACGGCCTAATGATCTGGGGATGTACAATGATAAAGCCTAGTTCTATTGAGAAGGGTGAGGTGGTGTAGTGTCGGGAAGCCCTGGTTGAGTTTGATTTTAAGTCCCACATTCATGCTTGATATCTAGAAAGGGGGTGATTGGCCGAAAGAAAGACTTGGTTCAGCCCATATATGGTCAAGTGGTTCGTGGAAGTCCCAAACCTAGTTGGCTTTTTCATTCATTAATATGAGGTTATTTCTCCTTTTTATTTCATTAGTATTATACTAGTTCATATGTGAATTATATGGTTGTTGTTTCATTGGTATTTCTATTGTTATTATGTTGGTTATGAATATGTATTATGACAGTGGTGATGTATGGCTCCCATCATGTTTTTACTTGTAAATGAATGAACAATATATCTATGTCCTAATAGATGGTAATGCAACTAATGTGATAAGGAAACAATGCCTCATAGTGAATCTGAGATAAGTATGAAACCCCTATTCTTAGTTCTCTTGTTAAGACCTATAACTTTCATTTTTGGGACATGTTTCAAATGTATCATTGTTCCACTATGAAATTTCACTTCTGAACTGTCATTGAATTTTGGGCAGTGACCTGAGATCTTGGCCTGAAAAAGTGGCACAAATCCTAGAGTCGTAGGCACAACACTGGGGAAAAAAGTCACTGGAAGTTCCCTTTCCTTTGTTGTGGGAGCTTCTAGAGCCTCCTAGGTGCACCCTTGTCCATATCAAGGTAGCTTTCGGGGTTTTGATGCACTAAAAAATTAGTTAGTCTCCGGGGCTGGTTACCTGAGTTTTTGGGATGGCACTTGGGAGTTCTGTTGTTGATGTGGAAAGTTTGTGTGGTTTGTTTCCATCGATTCAACTTCATTAAGAGGACTTAGGAGGTTGAATCCCATTATAATGGCCTCTCATCACACATTTACCCTAGTTGGATGGTTACTTGGGTAGATGTGGGATGAGGGTGTTACAGAGTCATATTAGAGCATGGTTCACCCTTTGGATTGGATGGCTTGTGTTTTGGTCATGCATTCATTTTTGTTGCATATGTGTTTCGTGTGTTGTAGTCCATGTTCTTGTTGCATTTTCATGGTGTTGATCATGGTTGTAGTGATGTCGCCATGTGCAGGTTGATGGTGTTGTTATGGGATGTGTTGTCATGAGTGTATGGTTGTATATGCATTTTTTATGCTTGTTGGTTTCTATATGTTGTTACACATGAATTTTTAGGTCATTCTATGAAATTAGGTCAGCATGATGTATTGGTATGTTATTATGCTAATGTGTTATTTGAGATAGAGTAGGATATGTAAATCATTAAAGTGAAGTTGCAACAATGGACTTTTGGGTAAGAGCATATCATCATACATGTTTCTATGGTGGGCATGTAGGTATGTTGGTTAATGTTTTTTATAAGCATTAGGGTTTTTAGATAGAGGAGGAATGACCTGTTATAGAGTTTTGTGAACTAACGTTTTGGACTACCAAGTGAATCCATCATCAGGGGATGCACTTGGAAATTCTGATGCGTTGTCCATCATATCCCTTCCATGGTAGGATTTGATGTTGTAATAAATTCTTGTCGTTCTATTATTATTATTGTTACATGTATGATAAATGTTATTTGATTAGCGTAGTCATATGCACATGTGTCAGAGAACTTGTGGTTGTATGCATTTCTATTGTTATTTTAGGATATTTAACTTGATGATTATATTATATCTTATTTATGAGTATGTTATATGTTAACTTCTTGTTTTTATATGTTAGTTAACTTGATGATTAGGGTTATTGCAGTTAAGATCTTGATGTTATATGTATCATGCTAATTTGGATTGGTCTATGAAAATGGTTAGGGTTATGACATTTAGGTATGAGTTAATATGTTGTGATATTATGTCATACTAATCTAGACTGATTGTGCAGATGTGATTATTATGTATGGATGATAATTGCTTATGACTTTATGACGTGAACATGTTAGATAGTGACTATTATGGATATCGTGAACTTATTTATATTTGATTTGATAGGTCATGAAGTTATATCATGCTAATATGGATTGATTGTGCAAAATGTTAGTGTCAATCAGTTCAGCCTATCACCAATGATCAAATATGCTCTTACAAGGTGTTGTTAGGGTGTCAAGTCAACTTTTTGTCATTTCAGTGAGTCTTCAAATAAAAGTTTGGTCACTAGTTGTTGTGTCTAGGTCATTACTACTCCCTTCACTTACTCATGTTCTTCATAACTCATCATTGTCATTGTCTTCTTCGAGGTATCATATCTTCATTTAAATGTCTTCAGTCATGAAATGGTTAAATTCCTCATTTTAGGTCACGGTCTAGGGTTTTCACTCCATGTGTCATCATGATACCATATGTCAAAACAAAAATAGATCTATCATGTAATTCGGTGAGTAAAGGGATCTAGTAGCTTAGGGAAAGAAAAATAAAGGTAAAGGTAATCGTTTATTTCAAATAAGACAATGCTGCAGTACACTACTTCATCTCATCATTTCTTATAGGGAGATTTTTTCTTAAAAATATGTTTCTGACAAAATGGAGAAGTATTTTACAGAAGTGAAAGTGGTTTTTGTCAATTATAGTTCAAGAAACAAAAACCTCCTTTAGTTTATGCATAGTATTATGATTTGAGAGAGATTCCCAAACTACACTAGAAACGAGAGAGTTATTACACTTCTAGACAGCTTGACTTCAAGGCATTTGTTTAGGGATTTGGAGCAGGTGTTTGTAGTGCTTAAGGAGTATATTGCATAGAAGACATCATAATATTTCCAACCATACTACTATCAGCTCAAAAATCCTCTAGGAAGGCAGATAAAAGTGTTTTGGAAGTTGGCATTGTGCTTTTGTCTGAAGCACACTGTGTTTTTGGAGTGACCTTGGGAAAAGTCATTTTCTCAACCTTGGAGAGGAAATTTTACATACTTAAATACTCTATGGACAACTATATATCCTAAGATTTCAAATGGTTCCTTCATATTGTGATTTGGAATAGTGTAAGGCATCTAAATGTTCTCTTCAAGTTGGCATTGTGCATTTGTCAGAGACACCGCGTGTTTTTGGAGAGACCTTGGGAAAACTAAATTTACTCCCTGCTGGAGTCTCCAAATTACATTCTTGAGGAGTCCATATTGTAGGAAACTTCAATAGATTTCCAACGAGATATAAATTTCAAAATTTGGAGCATTTTAAGGCCTCCAAAAGTGGGTTTCAAGTTGGTGTTATGCTTCTGTGAACTGTAATGCACTTCTGTGAACTACATTGGGCTTCTTCCAACCGTGCTACGCTTGGGATCGAGTAGGCTAAAACTTACCAAAATGCACCCAAAATTAAAATTTAAGCTTGCACTCCTATTCCTTACTCTTCTAAGATGATCAAAAGGTAAGTACCATCATCTTACTCACTCTTTTCCTTTGGGAAAGCAAGTGAAAATGGTGAGTTGTGTTCATCTAGGGTTTATGTGAAAATTCATGCTTCAAAGCTAGTGCAAATGATGGGTTTTGTTAGTTATGACATTGAAAACTTCAAAATTTTTTCATCTCACACCTCTATATATATATGTCACCCTATCATTCACTAATAAACCCATTTACCTTTAGTTTACTTCACCTTTACACAAACCCTAGCTCATACCTATCATTTTGAACAATTTTCCTAGCAGCACTATTTTTTAAATTCTCTTACTCATCTCTCTCTCTCTCTCTCTCACTTCACTTCATTAAAAATTATAAAGTTTTCTACCACCCCTATCCATCTCCCAAAATTACCCTATCATCATCTCCCTTGCCTAACTCCCTCATTTCATCATTTCCTTCCTTGAGCAAGAAAACAATCAGCTTATAGCCAAATAATGCATCATGGAGAAAGAGAAATCCAAGGTGCTGCAACAAGGAGGAGAAGGTAAAGAAGTGTTGGAACCTAGTGAACATGAGGAACATGAAAAAAAAGTTTGGAAAAATAAACCAAGAAGCAAGGGACTCAAAAGAGCATTGATAGAAGAGAAAGAGCATAATGTTCTAGATGAAGACTTAGACATGGAAGGCAGAATTGCCTTGGAGATCAATGAAGATAGAGAGTATTGGCTAAGTAAGGTCAATGAATACTTATAAAAGCTTCTTGACAAATTCAACATGGGTAATCAACTATTGAGGCACATGGCCCATCATTATCAGACCAGAAATATGATTTGCAAAATCAAGCTCAAGTAGTTGAAAAAGAAGCTAAAGGAAACCCTAAAGGAAAAAAAATAAGAGAGATAACTTGGATATGATTATTGAGGCATCCATGAGAGAATAAAATACTTAATTTTTCACTTCATGACCAATTTTAAAGGTTTTCTGAGCATTTTTGGTTTCTTGAGAATTTTGGTGCCAAATTAAGAAATTAGGCTAGTCACATAAGCACAGTGCCTTGGCAATACGCTTTTTCCCCAGGGCTCAAAATGAAAAGTGGCTTACATTTTTGGAAATTTGATGACCTACTCTCAAAACCCATTTCATAAAATTTCTCAGACAGCGCTCATATTTTGAGAAAATGAGAAAAAAGGGATCAAAAATCATCATTCAGCCACTCTTTTTGATAGGTGTTGCGCTTCTGGAGACACCTTGGGAGAATGCATTTTTGAAGGCCTTCCCATGGGTGATGTTAAAACATTAAAGGTGTTATGGAAACTAGATAGGCAAGGATAGTTCACGTTCTCTCAGATCTCATTTTGGACTTCAGGAAAGCACCTAAAAGTGGACTCAACATTGGCACTGTGCTTCTGCAAATTTCTAAGTTTTTATTTTAAATTTCATTGTGTAATTTCCTATTTTTTTTAGTTTGACTTGGTCAAAGTAAAAAATAATGATGAAATTGCAGTAGCTCAAGGTTACATGATGTAATAATGAATAAATAGACATGATAGGTTGTTTTTATGGTTAATTAGGTCTCATAAGGAAGAAAAATTAAAAACAAAGTCTAGGAGAACAATTTGTATTTCACCTTCTCATTCTCACTTGTTGGTTGAGGGAATCTTGGAAATAGTTCCACCACCTAGGAATTTGACTCCTGAAGGTGGAGAAGATGTTTGATTGATTCTATATGTATCATTTCTCATTCAGAGAGAGGGCTTGGACTTTTGTGGAGAAGCTTGTACCTTATGTTTTCTTACAGCTAATCAAGCAGCAATTGCAGCTATGTTTCAGGAATACTTGTTCAGTGAGTCTATGGTGTTGTTTTCCTTTCAGATCAGTTTCTAATTGATGAAATAATATCTTTTTTCATGTTTTATCTTCTTCTTGTGGTTTTCCTTACATTCATATATACATAATTCTTATATTTAAGCTTTGTTTATGTGGAAAATCATGCTTGTGCTTCTTTTCTTCTGTAACTAATGAATTCATGCTTATACATGCTCATTATGTTCTACTAAGCTCTCATACCTATACTACATTGAAAAAACCTTAGTTTCACCATAAGACACTGATATCTAGCTCCTCTTTATACCTGTTACTATACACTTGAGGCCTTGACCTAATTACCTATTATAATACCTAGTCCACCAAACCTAAAAACCCTACTCAAACAAGACATGTATATCTAGCATAAGACCTATTTGTTTTCAATTATTTATTGACAAATTCTTAGAGAGACTCCTCTCTACTTCAATGGGGCTAGCAACTAAACTGAAAGTGGTTTGAGGTTACCTCTTTTTATCTCCTCCTAGGCCTCGGGACATTGTAGAGGATAACATTTTGGTGTCATTGCCAAGGAAACGAAAGATCATATCTTCCCTTGGAAAGAACGACAAGGATCATATCTGATTGTTAATGGTGAACAATCATTAGACACAAGAAATGATGTGCATCTTTCACCTGACAACTTTAGTGTCGAATAATCCAAAGTTTCAGAATTTTCATGGCGACCCCACTGTTAAAAAACCAGTAGTTTGAAGAACTTCTTGGTGACTTAACTATTTTCAAAATGGAAACTACTCGAAGGTATGCTCCTATGAACTGAGCTCATATTCCTAGTTTTTCGAATCGTATTCCTTGTATAGTTTGGGAAGAAGTGCTGCATAAGTTTAAAGGTCAGGATGGAGAAGATGCTAGTTTATATTTGGTCAAATTTCATTTTCATATTGAAACATTAAAGACTAAGTTTTTTGAAGATTGTCTGATGAAGGTCTGCATGGATACCTTGGAGGAAATAGCGAGGAAATGGTATGAGAGTCTACCATATGCTATTTTATATTCTCTAAAGGATTTTCATTCAGTTTTCTTTCAACATTATCAAAGTTGCAATTTTTCCTTATCAATGATGGATACATGTTGTGAGATTTATGAAAATTTCATTAAATCCCTTGAAAATTCGTATGGGGATGAAGAATGTATGGAGGAAGATATATTAGAAGCCCTCTATGATTTTTCCTCCCAACAAGAATTAGAAGCTTCCTCCTTGGATGAAACAGATTGGGATCAAAATAAAGAAAGGCTTACCCCTGATCTTGAAAATGAAAATCGCCAAGCCAATGTTGATTTCTATAAAACTCAGTGTTCTCTTCTATATGAATATGAAATAGATCAACTCTTGAAAAGCCATGTTACAACAGGTTTGCAGTGCTCACACAACCAAGAATGTGTGAGAGAAATTTGTTTCATTATTGAAAATGAAAATCTAGGTTTAAATGATGATAGTCATGAGATTGATGAAACTATATAGGAAGTTGTTGTTAGTATGCCAATTTGTGATGTAGATTTCCTACAATGAGATCATCTAAGAGGGATTGTTTTCTTTCATGAAGAGGATAGGGCAGACATTTTTAATAATCTTGAAGAATGCTTTTTGTTCATGTATGATTTAGACTATGAATTGGAAGAGTATGAGTCTGAGATAGATAGTATGCCAGAGATAAAATCAGAGTTGCTCATGCTTTAGGAATTTACAACCAACACTCAGGTAGCAGAAAGTCATACTTCCCTATGCCTTCCTATGGATCAACAACCAAGTACTCTTTCAGATAAAAATGAAAGGAGCACTTGTATTTTTGTTGGATTTCAAGATAAGGTAAGATTTTAGAATTTTAAGGATCCTTACACTGATTTGTTGTAGGCATCTGGGAAGATGAATTTTCTTGTATTTATGGACCATGAGCACGTTTTCAGTGGACACTTGGAGTTACGTAGTTTTTTATTTGTTTCTACTTGCTCAAGGAAATTACAAGCAAAATTAAAGTAGGCAGCCATCTGCTAGATTGGTTACACTGGAGGGATCATTTCACATGATTTGTATATATCTTCAGCAGGTGGGTAGTTATCATCAAGATTTGAAGCCCGAGATGAAGGCCCTAAGATCCCGATGGTATGATTCCATAACTAAGTTCAGTCAATGTGTTTTTTTTTTTTATAGTCAAGTCATTTTAAATAGTTATTCAATTATTAGTTTGAGTTTAGTCTTTGAAATTTGACTCCATGCCCAATGGATAAGGATAGTAGGTCTACGGTGTTCTTGACACCTCCAAGGAGCTGCCATCCCCAAATGGAGCCAGTGTTAGTGTCAATCAGTTCAACCTCTCACTAGTGATCAAATATGCTCCTACAAGGTGTTCTTAGGGTGTCAAGTCAAATTTTTGTCATTTCAGTGAGTCTTCAAATAAAAATTTGGTCACTAGCTTTTGTGTCTAGGTCATTGCTTCTCCCTTCACTTACTCATGTTCTTCATCATTCATCATGGTCATTTTCTTCTTTGAGGTATCATATCTTCATTTAAATTTCTTTGGTCATGAAATGGTTAAATTCCTCATTTTAGGTCATGGTCTAGGTTTTTCACTCCATGTGTCATCATGATACCATATGTCAAAGGAAAATCATGTCCATCATGTAATTCAGTGGGTAAAGGGATTTATCAGATTTGGGAAAGAAAAATGAAGGTAAATGCAGTGTTTTATTTCAAATAAGAAAATGTTGCAGTACACTACCTCATCTCATCATGTATCATAAGGACATTTTTGCTTCAAAAAATGCTTTTGACCAAATGGAGAATAAGTTTACAAAAGTGAAAGAGGTTTTTGTCAATGATAGGTAAATGAACAAAAAACTCCTTTATTTTATGCACAGGTATTAGTATTTGAGAGGAATTTCCAAACTACACTTGCAACAGGAGAGTTGTTACACTTTTGGACATGTTAACTTCAAGACACTTTTTTAGGGATTTGGAGCACGTTTGGTAGTGCTTAAGGACTCAATTTTGTAGAATACATCATAATATTTCTAGCCATACTACTTTCATCTCAAAAATTCTTCAGGAAGGTAGTCAAAAGTGTTTTGCAAGTTGGCGTTGTGCTTTTGTCTGAAGCACGCTGTGTTTTTGGCATGACCTCGGGAAAACTTATTTTTATTAGTCGTGGAGAGGAAATTTTACATTCTTAAATACTCTATGGATAACTGCACATCGTAAGATTTCCAATTATACCTTCAGATGATTATTTGGATTAGTGTAAGGCATCCAAACGTTCTCTTCAAGTTGGCATTGTACGTTTGTTAGAGACACCTTGTGTTTTTGGAGTGATCTTGGGAAAATAAATAGTCCTCCCTTCTGGAGTGTCCAAATTACATTTTGGAGGCATCCATCTCATAACAGAATTCAGGAGATTTTGAACAAGCTATCAAGTTTGTAATTTGAATTAGTTTAAGGCTTCCAAAGGTGGGTTGCAAGTTGACGTTGTGCTTTTGGAGGTGGCACTGCGCTTTTGTGAACTGCATTGTGCTTCTGCCAACGGCACTGCGCTTGGGATAGAGTAGCCTAAAACTTGCCAAAGCTCACCAAAACTTCAAATTTAAGCTTGAATTCATATTCCTTACTCTTATAAGCTAATCAACAAGTAAATACCATCATCTTACTCACTCTTTTCCTTTGGAAAAGCAAGTGCAAATGGTGGGTTGTGTTCATCTAGGGTTTATGTGAAAATTCATTCTTCAAAGCTAGTGAAAATGACGGGTTTTGTTAGTTATGACATTGAAAACTTTATAAAATTTCATATCATACCTCTATACATATATAAATCACCCTATCATTCACTAATCAACTCATTTACCTTTAGTTTACTTCACCTTTACACAAACCCTAGCTCATACCTATCATTTTGAACAATTTTCCTAGCAAGACTATTTTTAAATTATCTTACTCATCTCTCTCTCTTTCTAATTTCACTACATTCAAACTTCCTAAGTTTCCTACCACCCGTATACATCTCCAAAAATTTCCCTATCATCATCTCCCTTCCCTAACTCCCTCATTTCATCATTTCCTTCCTTGGGCAAGAAAATAGTCAACTTAAGGCCAAACATCTCATCATGGAGAAAGAGAAATATAAGGTGTTTCAGTAAGGAGGCAAAGGTAAAGCAGCATTGGAACCTGGTGAACATGAGGAACATGAAACTAAAATTGGGAAAAGACACCAAGAACCAAGGGTCTCAAAATAGCATTGAAGGAAGAGAAAGAGCATAACTTGTTAGATCAAGACTTAGACATGGAAGACATAATTGCCTTGGAGATTGCTGAAGTTAGAGAGTATTTACTAAATAAGGTAAATGACCACTTAGGAAAGCTTCTTGACAAATCCAACAGGGATAATCAACTATTGAAGCACATGACCGATCATTATCAGAACAGAAATATGATTTGCAACATCAACCTCAAGTAGTTGAAGAACAAGCTAAAGGAAACCCTAAAGGAAAAAAATGAGAGAGATAAGTTGGAGATGCTTGTTGAAGCATCCATGAGAGCATAAAATACCTCTTTTTTCACTTCATGACCCATTTTGAAGGTTTTCTGAGCATTTTTTGTTTTCTTTTGAGAATTTTGGTGCCAAATTTAGAAATTAGGCTAATCACAGTGTTGCGCTTTTTCCTCAGGGCTCCAAATGAGAAGTAGCTTGCATTTTTGGAAATATGATGACCTCCTCTCAAAACCCATTTCATCAGATTTCCCAGGCAGTGCTCAAATTTTGAGAAAAAGGAGAAAAAGGGGTCAAAAATCATCATTCTGGCACTCTTTTTGAGAGGCGCTACACTTCTGGAGACACCTTGGGAGAATGCATATTTGAAGGCCTTCCCATGGGTCATTTTAAAAGATTGAAGGTATTATGGAAACTAGATAGGAAAGGTTAGTTGAAAATTTTCTCAGATATCAATTTGGACTTCATGAAGGCACCTAAAAGTGGGATCAAAGTTGGCATTGTGCTTCTGCAAATTTCTGAGTTTCTATTTTGAATTTGATTGTCTAATTTCCTAGTTTTTTGGTTTGACTTGGTCAAAGTAAAAAATCATGATGTAATTGCAATAGTTGAAGGTTATATGATGTAATCATGAATAAATAGACATGATAGGTTTTTTTTATGGTTAATTAGGCCTCATAAAGGAAGAACAATTCAAGCCAAAGTCTAAGATAAGAGTTTGTATTTGATCTTCTCACTCTTACCTGTTGGTTGAGAGAATCTTGGAAATAGTTCCACCACCTAGGAAATCAACTCCTGAAGCTGGGGAAGTTTTTTGATTGAGTCTATATGTATCATTTCTCATTCAGAGAGAGGGGTTGGAATTTCGTGGAGAAGCTTGTACGTTATGTTTTCTTACAGCTAATCAAGGAGCAGTTGCAGCTATATTTCAGGAATACTTGTTCAGTGAGTCTATGGTGTTGTTTTCATTTTAGATCCATTTCTAATTGATGAAATCATATATATTTTCATGCTTTATCTTCTTCTTGTTGTTTTCCTTGCAGTCATATATATAAAATTCTTATATTTAAGCTCTGTTTATGTGGAAAATCATGCTTGTGTTTCTTTTCTTCTATAACTAATTAATTCATGCTTATACATACTCATTATGTTCTCCTAAACTCTCATACATATACTTCATTGACAAAACCTTAAGTTCACGATAACACACTGATATCTAGCTCCTCTTTATACATATTATTGTACACTTGAGGCCTTGACCTAGTTACCTGTTCTAATCCGTAGTCCAGCAAACCTAAAAACCCTAAATTCTTAAATACTCAAACAAGACTTGTATATCTAGCCTAAAACCTATTTCTTTTCAATTATTCATTGACAAATTCTTAGAGAGAGATCCCTCTATGGTTCATTAGGGCTAGCTACTAAACTAAAAGTGGTTTGATGTTACCTCTTTCAATTTCCTCCTCAACTTTGGGACATTGTAGAGGATAACATAGACAACATAGCCTCCCTTGAGATACATTAAGATATGAGTTGGCTTAAGTCGTCTATTTGGTGTTTGAGTGTTTGGTGTCTATTACTTCATTTAGTTGATTTATTTAACATGGTATGTTTGCAAGTTGGTTGAATGTTTTATGAATTTCATAATATGAGTATGTAGTCAAATGATTTTGTTTTAAGATGATTGTACCGGCACATACGTGTTGAGACAATTGATATATACTTGATTGTATGTAGGTGATAGTTGTAGCATTATGTCTAATAACTATGAGTTGTCTATGGATTATGACATGATTGTTAGTGTTGGTAAAGGTTGATTTCAAATTAGTAGGTATGTTTCCTTGATCCTTGGAACAAGTGGTCGACATGTGTGAGGAGTTGTAGTGAAACATGTTTGATGCAAAAAGGTAAGGTAATTGGTTTAATGTTATGTTCACTTATGCACTCACAATTATGTGTGTATGGTAGTATGATGCAAGGGATTGCATGGAAAAAGAGATTTCCAAGAAATATTAAAGAAGGCTCAGGTTGAGCTTTCACTTGGAAGCATTTGAAACCAATGGGGACAGAGTCATGTTGTCTATTGCTAGTCACTTTTGGTCTTTTGTGATATGTTGAGCTTGATTTGTATTTTTATTTATGTCTAGTGCAAGACCTTTCCAGTTTGTTGTGGTATCATGTTGTTATTGGTTTTCATGGTATTCTTCTTGTTTATTTCTTGTGCTTTCCTTTTAATTTTTGAGTCTTGGGAATTGGTTGGGAAAGAACAAAGTTGATGGAGCTATGGGAGAGTTGTGTGGAACCCAACATGTAATTAAAGACTAAGATGAAGCTGGTGCATGTGTAAGGGAAACTAAACGTAATAGTATGACAAATGAATAAGTTTGATGGGTCCATTAGTGTAAATGGATGGTGGCAAGACAATCATGAGAAAGCTAATAGGAAAGGTAGAGTGAAAGGATGTGAGGCATCTGCTTCCTTGGCTGTGTTCAGAATGGTTGTTCTAAATGTTGTGCATGGATAAAGGGAGTTCTCTTAACCTCCACCTTATTATATTTGGTAATTATGTGGTGATCATATTTATGCTAATGTTTATATCTATGCATGTGTATATGTATGTATGTATGTCGTTGTTTGACAGGATCATGATTGTTTTATGTTGATGTGTGTGTGTGTGTGTGTGTGTGTCTATATATATATTATATATATATATATATATATAATATATATTATATATTATATAATATATATATATATATATACCATTATCTGATAGGGTCATCAGGAATCGTTCTTGTGGAGGAATGATTGCTTATGGAAGTGAATGACATGAAGATATTCTTGGTTCATGAGGAATCAAGTGGGAAGAGTAGCTTGATAGATCTCTGCGGTTAGTATCATGTGGATATGAATAGATATTATGTGACTATACTATATCTATGTTTAGGTTATGGACAAGATAATGCTCAGAGATACATCAATGGAATGAAAACAACATGATTCATAGCATGCTAGGATAAGAATGGATCGTGGAGAGACATTGGAAGCAAGGTTTCTTGGTAGATGCAGTGTGGTCTTGGATGTGCATTGCTATTGTTGTGTATATGTTGTGCATATTTTATATTTAAGGATTGTACCTATGTTGTTGTCTGCATATTTCATATAGAGTGTTGGGTATAAATGGTGCTATGTACATGTTGGATATGCAGTGTTGTGTACATATTGTATTGTGCGAATGATGGATATGTGGCATTGTGTGCATATGGTGTTGTGAACATGTTGGATATGTAGTTTTGTGTACATATGACGCTATGCGCATGTTGTATATGCAGTGTTATGTACATATGGTTACTTGTACATAGTAAAAGTGGTACTATGTACATATGGTGTTGTCCAATGGTTGTTGTGTACATGTCAATCATATGATGATGTGTACATGTGGTGTCATGTTCATGGTGTGTATTTGGTACTACATACATGTGGTATTTTGTACACGTTGTATAGGTGGTGCGATGTACATGTGGCACTATGTATGCATTGTACAAGTGGTGTCGTGCACATGTGATGATGTGCACATGTTGTGCAGATCGTAAGGTTTAGAGGTGGTACTTTGTACATGTTGTACACATGGTACTGGTGTACATGTCGTATTGTGTGCATGTCATAGATGTTGTGTTGTGGGCACGCAGTACTATGTATGTGCATTGTGTAGTCATGGTATTGTGACATATGTGTTCATTGTGTTCAACTTTGTGTACGTATTTGTGTTGTGTTTTACACTGGGTGTAGGTGTATGTATTGTGTTGTGGTGTATGCCAGATGTAGGAGTGTGTATTATGTTGTGTTGTACATTGAGTGTAGGTGTATGTGTGGTATGTCAAGCGTAGGTGCATGTATTGCATGGTGTTGTATGTCGTGTGTGGTTGTATCCATGTGATGCACACCATATGTTTGTGCACATGGTTGAGGAGAAGGCACTGGGTGTTTGTAAAGTATGGCAACACATCCAATGTGTGTACAAAATAAGTATAGAGGTAGAAGCTAAGGATTGATTAAAGGATAAGTATCAATATTTTATTTTCATTTTATCATGCATGATATTTATGATTCTGGTCTATGATGATTACACATGATCTATGATTATTGTTTATGATGGTTACATGTGATTTATGATTTTTATCTATGATGGTTGTGTTTTGAGCTAACGTAATGTAATATGTTCATACATGATGAATTGGTGAAATATACTATTTTGACTTGTTGTGACAGGAACTGAACAAAATTTCAAGTGTACCTTGTTGACAATTCACCAATGAGGTATGGTTTGAGGTTATTTCAATTTATTTTGAATCTAGTGGAAATTATGTCTTGGTATAGGAAAGCATGAAATGCTTGGTTGGGTGGTCGAAACTGATGGAAAACATTAGTAGTGAGAACAAAAGGAATTGGAATAGGCAACAACATGCTGGTAAGGCATTCCGAAGAAAGACCATTGTGGGACATTGGTACCCAATAGTGTCCATTGATTTACATGAGAATCTTATGAATGGTATGACAGTTTGAAGGTAGGGGCATGCCTTGGTTTTGGGAACTTCCAATGTGAGGAAACGTTGCCGAGGGATGGACTGCCCGGAATGGGGGTGCCAACGAAAAATTGGTGTGTGACTGCGCACAAGAGGGTGACCGAATTGCCCAAGGGACTATGTAGCAGAGAAGGGAAGGTCGGGGATATACCTGATTTTCTCATTAGCATTTCCATATGGGATCAAATTCACATTTGGAGTGTGCCCTAGAACAATGAGTTGGTAACTATTCACTGAGAGGACAAGTGGTGCAGGATTATAACGTTGGACATTGGATGCAGATTTGACCTTGCAGTGGATTCTAGACTTCCTGGGAATGAGGTGAATCCTGGTATTATTTTGAGGGTAGAGGTGTGAGCCTTTGGATTCCCTTTCTACAGATGTAGGAATCATATCCTTTTATTTTTTGGTTGAGCAAATGTGCATATGTGTATATGTGTTTATTATTGTAGATATAGTATCGAGCTAGATTTATAAAGCTCCATAGCTAGTATGATTATTTGTTGGGCGAATCAAATATATATGTGTTTATATGTGTTTATCACTGTAAATATCATAATGAGTTGTGTTATAAAGCTCCATGGTTAGTATGTTTTTTTTCAATGGTCTTGTTGGTTATATGTGTCATTGAACAGTAAGGATGGTGTTCCCCCAAGGGTGAGTATTATGTAAAAACCCTAGTCAAAATTCCATGTAAAAGGTAATAAAGGAAAAAATAAGACCAAGGCCATGAAACACTTATTCCAAGCTGAATGGTGGGACAAAAAATCCTAGTGTGGTGTCACTTTGGTTTATTATGGCTAAGGAAATTGGAAAAGGAAATGACAAAGGCTTTGGAAAGGAAAAATGGCATTTTTGGCACATCTATTTATCAAAATCATATAAATTAGGAGAAAATGAAGGTGAAAGGTCACAGGTTGCATGTGAGGAGGAAAACAAAGCAAAATAATGGAAACTAAAGAAAATATAGGCCTCATTGATAAAAAGTCTTATGAGGATTAGCTGGCAAGATTTTGCTCAAGCTTGGTTAGTGTAACCTTTTGTCAATTTAGTTTTGGAGCTATTTCATTGTTTTGTCTCTCTCACTCTTGGACAATTATATTATTTTTGGAGCACTCTGGCATTGGATTAAGAAAGCAAAAGAAGGAAAGAGGAAGGAAGGAACAAGTGAGGAAGACTATGATTAAGCAGCTACAACAAGATTCTTTGCAAGTGCTGATTTTCATGTGTGATTTCCTTGATATATTTGACATGCATGGTATTGCAAGTTGTTATTTTCTATCATGGCATGGGTTTTTCTAGGTGTGATAGTGTTTCATCCTAGCCTTGCCATTTCTGGATAGCCACGATGTGATAGGGTTCTCATGTTTTGTTTGAGCTGGATTGTCAGATGGATCGAAGCTGAGTGAGGTGCATCTCTAAAAGAAAGAAAAAATCACATAGTGATCCCTGAACTAGACTCTGGATTGCAGTAAATCCATTGGCCTAGTGACCCCTGAACCAGATAGTGGTTTGCAGTAAATCCAGGTATTATGTACCTTGGTGAGCCTAGGAATCCTCAACCAGTTAATGGCGGGATATAGGGTAAAGTATATATGTGGTTTCCCTTGATTAGCCCTAGGATTCCTTGTCGGTGAATGACAGGATATATGTAAATCATAGAGAGTGGAGTCTCGATTAGGGCCTAGTGAACCAGTGTGGATTGCGGTAAAGCCTAGAGACTAAGAGACAGGGAAATTCCTCATTGTGTAGGTGGAGAAATCTGGTGGCATCCATGATTTTACTATGGCCTAGTGTTTCAGGATGGATTGCAGTAAGGTATGGTTCTATTGAGGAGGGTGAGGTGGTGTAGCCTCATTCATGCTTGGAAAATGACACTTGGGTAATTGGATGAAATAAATATTTGGTTCAACCAATCTATGGTCAGGTGCTTTGTGGAAGTCCCAAACCTGGTTAGTTATTGCATTCATTAATATGAGGTTATTTCTCCCTCTTATATCATGAGCATTATACTGGTATATATGTGGATTATATGGTTATTGTTTCCTTAGTATTTCTGTTGTTATTATGCTAGTTATGAAAATGTATTATGACAGTGGTGATGTATGGCTCCCATCATATTTTTGCTTATAAATGATGAACAATGTATCTCTGGCCTAATAGATGATAATGCAACTAATGTGATAAGGAAATAATTCCTCATAGTGAATCACAAATAAGTATGAGACCCCTATTCTTAGTTTCATTGTTAAGACCCATAGCTTTCATGTTTGTGACATCTTTGATGAAATGTCTGTCATGGCTAGTAGGATTTGAGTGTAGTCCTTGTTGATTTTTTTGCAAATGTATCTTTGTTTCATAGTGAAATTTCATTTATGAATCTATGATTGAGTTCTTAGTAGTGACCTGGGCTATGAGCCTGAAAAGGCGGTACAAATTCTAGAGTCACAAGCGTAGCACTAGGTCAAAAAGTCACTGGAAGCTTCATTTGCCTTCCTATGGGAGCTTCTAGAGCCTCCAAGATGCACCGTTGTCCATATAAAGGGAGCGTCCAGGGGTTTCATGCACTAAAACTTCAGTTGGTTTGTGGGGCTGGTTATCTGAGCAGTTTTCATGGCTCCTGAGAGTTTTGTTGCTGATGTGGAAGGTCTGTGTGGTATGTTTTTGTCGATTCCACCTACTTAAGGTGACTTAGGAGGTTGAATCCCATTATAGTGGTCTCTCATCATATATTTACCCCAGTTGTGTCATTACATGGGTAGATGTGGGATGCGGATGTTTTAATTCCCATCTCCTTAGAGAATAATAAAATAGACAACATAGGTGGTCTCAAATTTCTTCTCATTTTCCTAGACGTACAAACAATGAGATCGAGAGATCTTGGAATTATTAGCTTAAAAAGAAGCTCGTCTTGAAACATAGCCTTCCCACCATCAAAGACAGTGGAAACAAGATCCACTATGCCTCCCCCTCCCACGCACAATCCAAGGCCAATAAGATGAAAAAATTGAACATGTTCATAGGATTTGATGATACATGAAATACCAATTTTGTGACTGCCTATGGTTATAATGCTTAAATATGTCGGCCTATTCTGCCCAACTATTGGACATCATACCTAAACGGTACCAATCACTTATTGAGACGTTTAATACTCTTATAGACAAGACGTATTTGATTTAAAGTAACAACTAATACATGGGGCATAATAATTTGTTTCCATCAGATCTAGATTCCACCAACAACCAAATAAACTCTTGTTCCCACCTATGGAATGATTCAACTTCTACTTTGACAAATGAGAGACTTCTTCAATGTTTTACATTTCCAATTATGCTAACAGAAGGGCATACTTATAAGTCGGCATGCCATCAACTAATAGATTTGTGGACTGCAGTTCCATCTCATTAAGGGCCTTCCTTTGCTAGTGACATTCTTGATTGTCACATCACCATCCCTATTGTTGTTGACATTGACAATACCATGAATAAAAAAATTATAATTGATGGTGAGTTCATTCATTTTTCCAATGATATCATGATTGGAAATTCATCATTCATGTCATATTCTACGATAAGCACATGTGTCCCTTCAGTTTCTTGTTAAATGCTATTGATTATACTCATGTTTATCAATGAGTTTATATGAAATCTAATAATGTGTACGATTAAATGGTTCATAAAACATGCATGCCACCTAATTCCCTCTCCTAATTTAGCGTGCCAAAAATCATATGTGTTGATGTTGATTGGTACTCTGACATTCAAGATCATCATGTAATTTATGCAAAAATAATGTGAATTTGATACCCATAGAAGTAAATTTTGGTGAAACAATTGGATGTTTAATATAGGGATTTAATATATAGGGTTGTTAAGTATTGGGGGTTTTCTCAGTGCATTATATTAAATATCACTTTTTGGGGTTCAACTGCATTAAGTAAGTCATTCATCTATGACCATTTCCATGAGAGGTAGTTGTAACTAACTAATTTCTCATGATTTTTTAATATTCCACTTAGCACTCATTACATCAGGTGATGCTCACAAGGGTGAAGAACTTACCTCTCACCCAATGCAATGAGTGCTAAGTGGACTATTCAAAAATCATGAGAAATTAGTCAGTTAGGACTACCTCTCATGGAAATGGTCATAGCTGAATGAATTACTTAACGCAGTTGAATCCTAAAAAATGATGTCTAATATAATGCACTGCAAAAAAACCCAATACCTAATTCAAAAAGAGTGAAGGGAGCTCTACTTGAATGGTTTGTGAGGCATAATCCTTGATAAGGTTTCCCAAATGGGGTAGCAAGATAAGTGTGTTTGACTGTGGGGAAAACGCCACAGTTAAGTGCACTTGAGCCAAAGGCGATCTGGCCTGGGTGACCTGCTGGGAAGTCCTTGTTACTGGGTGTAAGCCCTAGAAGTGATGATTGATTCTATGTGATTCATTTCACTAGTTTCAATCCTACTTCTTCACCCTTGTCAGCATCACCCGATGCAATGAGTGCTAAGTGGACTATTCAAAAATCATGAGAAATTAGTCAGTTATGACTACCTCTCATGGAAATGGTCATAGATGAATGACTTACTTAACGCAGTTGAATCCCAAAAAATGATATCTAATATAATGCACTGCGAAAACCCCAATACTTAATTCAAAAAGAGTGAAGGGAGCTCTACTTGAATGGTTCATGAGGCACAATACTTGCTAAGGTTTTGCAAACAGGGTGCAAGCTAATTGGGCTTGACTATGGGGAAACTGCAAAGTTAAGTGCACTTTATCTAGAGGCGATCTAGGATGGGTGACCTCCTGGGAAGTCATGGTTACCGGGTGCGAGCCCCGGAAGTGATATGTGATTCATTTCACTAGTTTTAATCCTACTTCTCCAACCTTCTAAGCATCACTCAATGCAATGAGTGCTAAGTGGACTATTCAAAAATCATGAGAAGTTAGTAAATTATGACTATGTCTCATGGAAATGGTAATATATGAATGACTTACTTAACGTAGTTGAATCCCAAGGAATGATATCTACTATAGGGTTATGTTGATAGTTCTAGATATCACCAAAATAAAAGGGGTATACCTGACATGATGCCTTAATTATACCTCACACTACTTGGAGTAGTAGCCCCATTCGTAGTATCGTCCCAACAACCATAATTGTAACTTTTGCTTGGGTTTCAATGAATAACATAATATATTATATACATAACCCTTGAACAAGAAAGTAAGTTGACATTGTGAAACACTGATTTTAATGTGTAAAAGGAGATTTTCATTAGGGGGAAGACAATAGTGAGCTGTTGGAAGGAAGTAATAATAATAACCTAAGAGAGACACATAAGAAAAGAAAGATTCATTAGTTATCTAGTGAAATAGTTCACATAGACACAATGATCATCAAACCACACAAAACACACATTCAGCAAGATAAGTACTAACACCATCAAAATTATTCAATTTCCTTAATACATATGAACAAAACATATATAGAAAACAAATAAACAATAGTCCTAAGACATTCAGAATATATGCATTAAAATGTGTTGGCTCATCGAGTTTAATTTATGAGGAGACAAATCCAAGTGCAGAGCTACAATGGTGAGGCACTAGTTCTAATAGTGTAACATTAAGTCACTTCTTACTTATCCAAAGAAGATATTTCTCTCCTATGCCAAGTAGAGAAGACAAGACTCGCTCTCTAAAACTTAAGCCTCAAAAAATACCCTTGCTTGTGTTATGAGGATTTTTTATAACAAGAGGAATGGCCTTTCATCTCCCCTTGACTCTTGGTTTATTGTAATTACTCTTGGACTTCAAATATGTAATTTTAACTTATAAAGAACTCTTGAAATTCTAAATGACCTTTGGACTTCTCTATGTGAGCAAGAGAGAGAGAGAGATCAAGGGTACAATGAGCAGGTTTGAAGCATGAGGGGAGTCACTCGTGGGTTCAGGGTTCGCTCATATTATCAAAGGGAATAAGGAGGGCACAAGGGTTCACAATGAAGGAATGAAGGGGTAAGGCTTCTAGCCTTCCCAGTGTGTTATTTCACTCAAGAAGAGCTAGGATGGTGCAAGGTGCACAATTCAAGAAAGAAGGAGAAATAATTCATTGGTTCAAGGTGCAGAAATGTGCTTAAGGAGGGAGTAGTTCTTTGAGTCAAAGGAGTGTGCTCAAATGAAGAATTGAGGCTTCATAACTGCACCATGCGCTCTAAGGGAAGACAGAAGGATGAATGCTTCAGGATTCGTGATTGTGCCACACACTACAAGGGAAGAGGAAAGGATGAAGGCTTCAAGCTTCATGATCGCTCCATGCACTCTAAGGGATGAGGGAAGGATTAAGGCTGATTTGTGATTGTGCCATACACTTATTCTTCAAGAATGCATTGTGTTCTTTAAGGGAAGAGAGAGGATGAAGGCTTCATTCTTCAATATTGCACCAAAGTGCTCGTGCTTTAAGAATGTGCCATGTGATTTTTAAGAGAAAAAGGGTCCTTCCTTTTCTGCAGTGAGTCTTGTTGTTCAAAAATGTGCTCCATTGTTCTGAAGTTCACTTTGTTGTTTTGAAGTGTGCTTCATTGTCCCAAAGTGTGCTTCATTGGCTTGAAGTGTGCTTTGTTGCTTTTGAAGGGTGAGAAGGTCCTTATCCTTCAGAAGTGTGCTCAAATGGTCCTTGTTTTTCTGAAGTGTGATTTTCACTGAGTGTTGGTGCATTAAGGTTTGGTAGGGTGCATATCTCTCAAAGACTATTGCTTGTTCATTTCGAATGTGCTTTTCACTGAGGGAGGCAACAAAATGTTAGCTCACTTATCATAGGATTCACTAATGCATTGTGAGAGGCATGAGAACTTAAAAAGGACTTATTGCACAAGTATGGGAGGAAAAAAATATGAAAATGAGGCTCATGAATCAGCTACAATCATCACCCAGTAAGAGGGATAATTCCTTTACAGCTTGCACTGAGTAGGAGGACCAAGAAGAGCTCGCAAAATGGTAAAGTGTGTGTCCAGTAGGGTAGGAGAAAGAAAGACATACTAATAGTACTCAAACATGGACCACACTCATAAATTCCATGAATACAAGCCAAAAAAATGTAGACGACCCATGAACAATATTCACACCTTAAAACAACAACAAAGTGACACCTACATCTAAGTGCAATAGTTGAAACGACACATTACAACACTTAGAACACAAATTACAACAAACAAGATGATTGAGACCAAAAGGTATGCTAAACTATAGGGAAGTATTCGGCACATATTCTAATGATATGTAAGACCATCTCATGTAAAATAGTGCTCTAGAACTAACTTTGGTGTTGTGAAAAGTGACACATGCATGAGTGAAAATAGTAAAAGAAAAGCCTACAATTGGCAGAAAAAATTAAGATGACACTTGCAAAATGAAAAAACCATTGAAATTGACACATGCTAGAGTGAAGATAAAATTATAAGGAAACTTCTTAAAGTGGAAGAAAGCAGAATGATAGTTTTAAACATGAGATCGATGCTTGTGAAGGCAAAGGTGTGCAAAATTGATAGTTGAGAAAACTCATCAAACTAAAAGTGGAATTACAATAAAAGTGAGGGAGAAAATTAATGAAATGTGTGCACTAACTAATAACATGATTTGGACATCACAGAAGCACTATCTTCATGGGTGTTTCTTTTCTTTCTTGAGCTTTCATCAAAGAAAGTGCACTCATGAGTTCAATTAGGATTGTGCGTGTGTGAGAAAGTGACTTTAGAGTTTAAAACTAGGAAGAAGACTTGAAACCATTAGAAAACATAAATTAACTATGGAGTAACATACCTTAAGATCCTTAGTAGGCTACACAATTCAAGTGTGGGGCAAATTTTGGAGGGTGTTGATTGCAACATCAACACTTGGCAATACTCTGGTAGAACTCCAACGTCTTTGTTTAGGTCTAATTTTCTAAGTGAAAGGTGTCGATCATTTAGGAACTATTGATTAATCTTGTGGATTAACTTAGATTCCCTACTTAACTTGGTTAAATATGCAGTCCCCTCCATTCCCCTGGTTAGATACATCTTAAAGCTTGCCAAATCAAAATTGTTTCAATCCAGGGAAGGGTAATATATAATTGCGAGTTTAAGATAATCAGAGTATAATTTTTCATCTCAGGTATTGCTATCCTACCATCAGGCTTGGGAAATGCCTCGGTGGAGTCACCACAGAATACAAGCATCGCTTCAATGCTCGCGAGCCTGAAAAGTACCTTGACAAAGTTGCTTGTTTCGAATCTCTACACAAGAAGCCTTTGTCTTCTTTCACCATTTATTTATTTTATTTATAGAACTATGCTTAGGCACTTATTTATTTACCATGGAAGAAGAGGGATCTTGACTTATTAAGAGTAGGAGAGGTTTTTCGTTCAGAGAAGGTAATGTAAACCTCTAATATTGGTTTGCACGCTAATTGATTTTCCATTTACCTTTCTCTACTCGATTGGATTAACAAGAAAAATGATATTCACTTACAATATCTAGTTGAGGAATGAGGATCCTAGAATAGACATGGGATTTATAGTTCATCGAAAGGCTTTCCATTTGAGTGGATTGTATTTTCCATTCAGACACCATTGAATTTAAAGATATGTAAACCTAGATATAGAAGAGGTAATAGATTAGCCAAGCATTGTTCACTGTCACAATTTCCCTTTTCATGTTTTGTCACATTGTCTTTTAAGCCAAACAAGATAAGATTTCATGAAAAGTCTTATTGAACAAAATGACAAAATAAAATACATGACGAAACAACGAAACAAACCAAAAAAGAAAAACAAATGGAGATGGGACATAATGACAACATGAAAAATATACAATAAGAAAATAAATAAATGTAGAGACTTGACGGAGAGCATGATAGAATGTGGATGCAACTCAAGGGAAACTAAATGCAACTAAGGCTACTCCTAACCTAATCAAATAGAAGGTCAGGGCTAATTGTAATGATATTTGTAATGTAGCCATCATCATTCCTAAATTTTTTGTTATAAATGTGAGTCGTAAAACACCTTGAAGACTCCTTGTGAATACAAATTAATCTATATTTTCAGTTCTTGCAATCATCAGAAGAGATAGAAACTTGTTATTTGCAATACAGCTTTCTAGGCAAGATTTCCCTAACCATTCAACAATTGGATCATTATGTTCATAACCACCACTTTGAAGAACCTAAGGCTGACGAGGTTGTAAATTTTAAGTTAAAACATTCAAATCACAAAGATAAACTATGGTATAATGATCAAATTGGTCAATTAACATATAAGATTCTCGAGCCCCTATTGGTTCCCTTTGTATCCAATTACATGCAAATTCAACAATAAGAAATCCTATGGAATTCAAAACAATTGCTGGCATTATGAATCCAGGAAACTAATCAAGATACTGAGTTGACAAGAGGTTAGAAATATGTGTCAAATCAAAGCTAATACTTATACTAACAAATGGGTTTTTGAGGGTTGAATGATTCAAGTAATTGCAATTACTCCAGAAAAAGAAATGTGCCATGGAGATGATTATGTTTGGTGTGTGTTATATTGTTTCCATGACCAGTCACGTGCACGGGAGGGAGGGCTTGCATCCCTCCGTGTTTGTTGCGTCTTGTGCATCCCCACTATCTGGGGTTTTCAGAGGGACATTAGCCCCCATGCATGGGGTCCAGGACATGTTGTAGGATTTTTTTTTGGGCCCTATATTAGGTGGGCAGACCTACCTATCATTTTGTGCATGGGTTTTGCACATGGTTTTCGGCATGATGGTTTTTTGCCCATGGTATTTTGTAGATCCAATCAAGGCAACTACGATTATGTTCTAATCTAGGGTTAATGGATTGGGGTGTATGAATGCTTAGGCATGTGTATATATGTATTGTAGCATTGAAAGGAACATAATGAAAAATCAATATGGTAATCCCAATTTTTAGATCCAGAGGAAAATATTTGTGTATATATGTTTTATGTTTTATGTTCTCACCATTCTTTATTTAATATTTTTTTGAATTTGTAAGAAGGTAATTTATGTACAGGGTTAAAAACTACATTTGGTATCAATTTTGTTTTAGCTTCAAGGGGAATCCCTTGCTACTAAGGGTTTTTTCTTGGGCCTATGGTAGACCTTGTTCAGTGGGAGATCTACGAGATCGATTCTTGCTGTGAAATAAGATGGTGGGGAGTGGAAAGATAGATATCAAGAAATTTATTTGTCAGAGTTTTAGTTGTGGAAAATCAAGATGGAGGATTTGTTTGTGGATAATTATTAGTGGATTGTAGTAGATCTGGATACTAAACCAATGATAATGTTAGATGACGACTAGGTGAAGTTGGATTGGAAAGAAAAAGCAGAATATTGTTGTGTATCTTAGATTCAGTATTGCTGAATGTATCAAGGGAAGCTACAACAAAGGCTTTGTGGGAAAACTTAGGGACTTTCTACCACTCTAAGTCTCTGGCAAACAAACTGTTCCTATGGAAAAATCTATATAACCTAAGGATGAAGGATGGAGGCTTAGTGATAGAGCATCTAAATGCCTTTAATACTGTAGTAAGCTAGTTTTTATATGATGATATTAAAATTTCAAATGAAGATAAGTGCTTTAGTTTCTTGTGTTCTCTACCAAACTCATGAGATAGTTTGGATGTTAGAATAGGTAGTAATGCAACTACCTTGAAGTTTGATGAAATAGTTTCATCCTTGTTGTTGGAGGAGAAGAGAAATAAAAATATGGAGGGAAATAATGGAGATGTCTTCTCTATATGAGGATGGTACTAGAAAAAAAAAGTCCTCAAGTGGGAGATCTAGATCTCCAGGAAAACCTATAAAGATGTGCTAGAAATGCGGAAAGGAAGGGTCCTTGAAACATGATTGTAGATCTCTATAGAAAGGAAAGGGATCTAATGATGCTCATTCTACAGAGGAAAAAACCACCTCAGATGAAGGTGGGGATCTGTACTTGGCTTCTTCTTCAAGTACACATGTAGATCATGAGCCATGGTTGATTGACTCAGGTGCATCCTTTCACATCAGTCCCCATAGGGAGTGGTTCTATGAAAATGAGAAATATAATGGTGGTGATGTCTTCTTAGGGGATGATAAGAAGGCCAGAATTGTTGGATGCAGAAAATTCAGGTTGAAGTTGCAAGGTGGAAGGATTAGAACACTTCTAGGTGTTTTGTATATTCTTGCATTGGCTAGAAACATGATTTATGTAAGTAAGATGGATGATGAAGGTGTAAAAAAAATGTTCAAGAAAGATACTTGCAAGATGGTTTGGGAAGCACTAAGATTAATGCATGGAGTTTGGATTGGAACTTTGTACAAGATTTTGGGTAATAGTGTTATTTATGGGTGAAACAATTCTATGGTTCCTAAAAGTGGAGCTTAAAATATAGTGGTCTCTCGAGAAGAGAGTATGTTATGGAATCAAAGGCTTGGACATATTGGAGAGAAGGGACTTCAAATACTTCATGGTAATGGTATGATAGAAGGTATGTCTAATATTTCTCTCTTGATTTTGACTTCTATGAAGATTGTGTATATAGAAAGCAAAATTATGTGAGTTTACCCTCTGGTGCTAAAAGGGAAAAAGGGATATTAGAGCTTGTGCACAATCATGTGTTTGGACCTATGTTGGTTCCATCACTAGGTAAGTTTATGTACTATGTATCATTTTTAGATGACTTCTCAAGAAATACATGGATATATTTCCTCGAGAATAAATGTGAAGTCTTTGACAAGTTTAAGGAATTTAAGGCTTTGGAGGAAAACCAGATAGAGAAGAAGATAAAGGTGTTGAGGAAAGATAATGGTGGAGAGTTCTGGAAGAAGGAATTTGCATAGTTTTATAAGATGTGTGGTATAGCACGATAGAAGACTACTCCATACAGACCTCAAAAAAATGAAGTTACAAAAAAATGAATAGGATGTTGATGGAAAAGGTAGGAAACATGCTTAGTGGTGTCAAGATAGGACCAAAATTATGGGCAGAGGCAATGGAGAATGCATGTTATTTGGATAATAGATCACCTTCATCAACATTTGAGGATAAGCCTCCACATGAGGTATGGAGTGGTAAGAAACCCTCTCTTTTACATCTGAGGGTATTTGGCTATCATGCATATGTACATGTTCCAAAGGAGAAAAGAACCAAGTTGGATATTAAATCTGAAAGGTGCACCTTTGTTAGGTATAAGGATGGTTTAAAAGGTTATAAGATTTGGAACCCAAAAACAAGGAATTTTGTGCACAACTGAGATGTGGTATTTAGATAGATGAAATATGTTATTAAAGATGGAGTCCTATAAAAGGAACCTAAGCAAATAGAGTTTGATCTAAATTAGGAAGAATCAAACTCTACAACAAAAGAAGAATTAGAAGATGAGGAGCCACAAACTTCAGCTATGAGAAGATCAGTTCGACAAAGAAGGTAGCTAGAAAGGTACAATCCATCTACTTTCTATTCAAATGTTTCTTTATCTATCACTGATAATGATCCCAAAACTGTCAGGGTGGAAGTAGATTTAGAGGACGGAAAACTGGAAAGAGGCCATGGTTGGTGAAACGACATTTGTGGACAAAAATGAGGCTTGGGTTCTGGTGGAGTTGCTACCTGAAAGGAAACCCATTGGAAGAAAATGTGTGTTTAAGAAGAAGATGAATGCATAAGGCAAGGTGAAGAAATACAAATCTTGGTTGGTAAAAAAAGGTTATTCCAAGGTGCCAAGAATTGATTTTGGTGATATTTTTTCTCGTTTTCCCTAGGTAGCTTCATCTAGGTTAATTTTACCTATTTCTATTGCTTTTGATTTTGAGGTATAATAGATGGATGTGAATACAACATTTATTCATGGGGATATGGAAGAAGAGATCTACATGAAGCAACCTGAAGGCTTTACGTGAAGGGAAATAAAGAAAAAGTATGGAGGTGTTGAAGGCCCCAAAAATCGGGTCAACAACAAGGGTGATACCCACCTGGTCTGGACCTTGGTTGGCAGCTCCTTATCCATTTTGTATAGCGGGTCCGACTGGGGATATGGGACCAGTTTCCCAATTCAATGTGTGTGTGGGAGAAAGATGGGTATTTCTGTTCTAAATGGAATACTTGTATCCTAATTCTAATCTAATGCTATGCTATTGTATTATAATAAACATAAAAACATCAAAATTTATGCTAACCCAGGGTGTGATCTTTCTTCTATGTGATCTAAAAAGATTTCAAACAATAACTGGTCATAAAGATCATTTAGCTATCATAAGAAAAGAATTAAATAAAGATGAACTACTTTGTATAAGAATTTAGACGAAACAGTAAATATAAACAAATAGTTATCACTGTACAAAAGTGCCAAAGGATAACTTAGACATCCATGCTGTAATATATAAACAACTGAAAATCTGAATATCACTTTAACACATAAGCAGAAATGGTTAAGAGATAAAAGTACCATTTATAACTAGTCCTACTCATGAGCTTCAAGCGACAATTGATTTATCTCTCCTTGATTTAACATCCACTAAGAGTACAGAAGTGCAACATCAGTAGCAGATATCAAATGCAAATATCAAATAAACCCTGTTCCATTCATTCACCAAAACCTCCTCTGAGGGTGCAAAAGTGCATGTTCTGAGGACAAGTTTTTGATAAATTTCTGGACCCTTCTCTAAATGCATGAGAAGGGTTTAAATACTACTAACTAAATAACTTATTTACAGAAATTGAGGATTTGGTTTAAATGACCATCCTCTTTCTAAGAAAAACTATTTCTAAAATTAAATCTACTATCTAACTATTTCTAAATCTACTCCTTAATGTCGCAAGCATTCAATATTTCTTTGATTGAATTCGGCTGACTATCTTCCATCTTCGGTTGAGTCAAGAAAACAGAATTGACAAGAGATGGCATTATCTTCTCAGTAAAATTGATGATATACTTGAAAGTCATCCAATGACTATGTGTCATTACCATGTATACCTGGTAAAAATCCCATTTCATCTTGGTTAACCCTTGGACTGCTTCTGCTTTTCCTTTAGTATTCTGTTTCCAGTTTGTTTCTATCGTTGATCTCTTGCAATTTTCGGGGCTCATAGGTGACTAAGTAACTAGGGACCTTCCTTTTCGAGCAATTTTTCTTATTGATGCACGATTAGCGCTAATCACTAATCACTAATCGCTAAGCGCTAATCACGCGTCGAAAACTGCCTCTGTTTCTTGATCCGGGCTTCCCTGATGTGTTTTTTGCCTCTTGCGCCTTTTTCTCTCATCCAGTGTAAAGCTCAAAATTTGTAAAGGTAGTGATTCCATGAGCTCTTGTCCCTGAGATTTAATCTATCTATTTTTAGTATCAGCATCGTTCAGTACCAATTCAACCATGGCTTTATATGAGATGTTTGTCATAGATGCCTCAGAAGAGTTCTGCGGCTCTTTTTCTTCCTTAAGTGGATTAGGTGTGCCTTCTGAAATGTACATTGGAGCGTTGCCTTTCCTCCTCATAGTTTTTTGGATAGTACCCTATATAACGCTTCGTCCTTCTTTCCTGCAGTTTACATTGAGGTGGAAGTAATGATAAAATATAATGACAAGAAAACTTTAAATGTCGAAGATATGCAAAACATGCCACCTTACGTGAACTATTTCTTCGAAAAACACAACACCATACTTTATTAACAACTGGCAATAAGTCATTAATTCACATTAAAATACATGACCAACTCTTGGTTGAAAAAGTTTTCTCGAATAATGAGCAAGAACCAACTGCGATGGAGAGGTCCTACGATTTTGCTTTGCAATATCGCAGATTGCTCTATCGCAATATCACAATTTCATCATACTGTTTTCTTTTATCGCAAGGTCGCAGTATCGCAATATCGCAACATCACAACTTTACAGTATCGCGGTATCGCAATATCACAGTATCGCAATATCATTATAATTCTTATGTGTAATTCCTGTGATTTTTGCGATGCGCGATATGCGATATCACATATAAGTATTTTAGAGTTTTTCAATGTGTGTGCTTCTTTAACGTATGCGATGCGATGAAGTTTTACGTCACAATCTCGCGTTTTTCATCATTTTAACTTATTAAACGGTACCCTATCATTCTTTGCGTGATGCGATATCTCTTAAGGAGTGAATTTAATTTTCTTCATTATGAAACTTAGGTTTCTTAGATTCTTCAAGGTATTTTCCTAAGTCCATGATGTTGTAAGTTTCATCTAAAAAGAAAATGTAACACTAACTAATCTTTTGATTTTTATGGAGGGTCCCCACTTATTTAGTATTAGCAATAACGCTTCATAAGGAGGGGGGTTGTTGGTGGCCACAACAATTGACGATTCACTTGGAAGAACCAGTTATCTCTGTGTTTCTATTGGATTTTTTCAGCTTCCACAAAAGAAAATTTTTAAGAAAATTAAAATTTATTATGGAAAGATAAAGTACATTATGCTCTAACCTGTCAATGACATTATGTTTCAGCTATTTTCAACTTTGATTATTTGCTGCCTCAAGTAAGTCTTTGTGTTTACATCAGTCATTACTTGGTCTGTAAAGATAAAACAAAGTCTTCTCTATAAACCACTTTTAAAATATGCTCATTTGTCGTAGGTAGAGCCTCTGCTACCAGCAGGCATTCATAGCCTCGACAGGGTTACCAGTTACCCAACAATGATCTTGTATCCTACTTAAAGAAACATACAACTCTCAAAGAAGAATCCACATCCACACTTATTGCTTTGATTTTCTTTCTATTCTTAAAGAACAATGTGTTGGTTTGATAGCCAATTTATGACACAATCATTCACTTGATTTATAACTTTGTTGATCAAGCTGGCTCATGATGAGACCCCTTGCCTCTTGATTGTAACAATCTTGAGTCATTGCCCTGTTGTGGTATCAGTATTTGGCAAAGTGAGCAAGTTATAATATCTATGATTATGATAAGCCGGCTCGTGATGAGACCTCTAATTCTTCAAGATGAAGTGTATCCTTGGATTGTTCCTCTGAAAGTTGTGATTTCCTTGGCAGGGAGGAATTCATTGTTTTCTTTAGATAGCTCTGGATGACAATGATAGAGTTTTTTGGAAGTAGCTGTTCTACAGAGAATCTTTATTTTGTTGTTGATACCTTTCATTACACTGATATAAAACAATTTCTTCACTAAAGGTTATTTTCATCAAACTTTATGAAGTTGAAACTAGTGTCATATCTAGGCTAGAGTCTTTAACTATATCTTTCAATAATAAAGATCAATTTTCAAAAAGATTTGCTATTTATACAAGCGAAAAATCAAAATCTGAAAGAGAGTTGGTGTCTTTTTCGTAAATGCCTAATGTAACCATTCACAACTAGTTTTATTATGAAAAAGAGAAACTACTACTCTACAAAAATAGAAGAGTAATCTTCTATGGAAAATATTTCTTAAGAATTTGTCCATTGACAGGCAAAGAGTCTCTTTTACCTGCTAAATCCTGTAACACAAATGTCGATGGACCTAAGACTTCTACAATTTGGAAAGGAACAAGCCACATTCTTTGAAATTTTGTATGTTTCCCCTTTTCCTCATGTGCCTTGTCCCATTTTAAAACTAAATCTCCCATTTGAAAATATTTTTTGGTCATTATATTTGAATCAAAAGAGGAATTTGCTAGTGCTTGATGATGAGCATGCGTTTTTTTAGCTTGTTCTCGTTGTTCTTCTAATTTGATTATTTCCATTTTCCTTAAGTGTAATGAGGAAGCTGGTACTTCATCAATGTATTGAACTAAAGACAAAGAAGGAATTGCTAAATGAGTTGGAAGAGGTACTTCTCTCCCATAAACTAAATTGAAGAGAGAAGTGCCGATGGAAGCTTTTCTCGTTATTCGGTCTGCCCATAAAGCGTATATTAAGGACTTATGCCAATTTTTATGATTTTGGTCTACTGTTCTTTTGATAATCCTGATTAGGTTTTTGTTTGTAGACTCGGCTAACCCATTTCCCTGTGGATAATAATTGGCCAAATATTCAAGTTTGAATCCTCTTTTAAGTGCAAATTCAGTGATTGCATTTCCATAAAATAATGATGCATTATCGAACATTAAAGCGGAAGGTAATCCAAACCTGGTGATTATAAATTGATCTATGAAGTCAATGATATTTTCAGCATTAGCCGTCTTGAGTGGAACTGCTTCTACCCACTTAGTAAAATAATCTGTTGCTGTAAGGATATATCTATGCTGCTTGGAAGAGTGAGGAATGATCTCACCTATTATGTCCAATCCCCACTGATTGAAAGGTTGGTCGATGTTAACTGGTTGTAGTGGTAAGGATGGCTTCTTCGGTCTCCAAGCAGTAGTTTGGCAGACTTGACATTTCCTCACATAACTGTACGAGTCTTTGAATAACGTGGGCCAGTAATATCTTGCGCACAAGATTTTATGTGCAGTGGCATCTCCAGCATTGTGTCTGCCTGCTGGCCCATTGTGGAGTTCCTGCAAAACTTTATTAGCTTCAGATTTCTCAAGACATCTAAGGAGAACATAATCGTAATTCATTCTAAAAAGAATATCATTTATGAGCTGATATTGTTTGGCTTTTAACCTTAGAGCTCTTTCCTTAGTATAATCGAGGTATGAAGGAGCATATCCATTCTTAAGATAATAAATGACATCAGTGTATAATGACTCTTCATCGTTTAGGCTTACCTCGCACACTTGTACCTCTACAGATGGGATCTCAAAAATTTGCGACGCTCCAACCAACATTTTGCAAAAGTCTTGACCTCTTACAATGCTTGCTGGTTTAATTTCTATGTCATATTCTTGTAAGGCAGTTACCCAATTGGCCCTTTTCTCACCCACATCCTTTTGTACTAGAAGATTCCTTACCACTGGAAATGGTACTATAATTTTAGTATGGGTTTTGAGTAAAAAAGGTCTGAAGTATTTGATTGCTTTTAAAATAGCATAAGCTTGTTTCTCCACATCTGAGTAATTTAATTCAACACCCTGCAAATTTGAACTGAAAAAAGCAATTGGTGCTTCTGCCTTTTCTTGATTCGTTTGAGTGAGTATCGCAGCATATGACCTATCTGAGGAAAATGTGTATAAAATAAAAGGCTCTGAAAAATTCGGAGTTGCTAAAGATTGAGCATTAATAATAGCCTGTTTGATCAGGTTGAACACTTCATGTTCATCTTGGCTCCATTTAAAATTAGAGTTCTTTTTTATCATGGTTTGTAAAGGAGATACAGTTCGTGAAAAATCTGGAACAAATCTCTTTACAAAATTGATTTGACCAAGGAAAGATTGCATTTATTGTTATGAGGTAGGGATATTTCAAAAATTTCTTTCATTCTATCAGAATCGATGTGAATTCCAGATTTTAACACTATGAATCCTGGAAGTTTCCCTTCACTTAATGCGAAAAAAAATTTCTTTGGGTTAAGTGAAATTCCGTACCTTAAACATTGTTGGAAGATTTGTTTCAAGTCTTTGAGATGGCTGCCTCGTTTCTTGGAGTACACGATTATATCATCCAAATAAATTAATACAGATTTATTGACTAAACCTTTAAATGCAATGTCCATGGCCCTTTGGAATGTGGCACCAACATTAATCAAACCAAATGGCATCTTTCGATATGCATATGTGCCCCATTTAGTTCTGAATGTGGTCTTCAATTGATCATCAGGATGTACCAGAACTTGATTGAATCCTGAAAATCCATCCAAGAAAGACATTAATTCTGAGCCTGTCACTGCCTACAATATTTGCTCCGAAGGTGGTAAGGGAAAATTGTCTTTTTTACAGGCTTTGTTAAGATTGTGAAAGTCAATACAAATCCTAATATCTCCGTTTTTCTTTATAACAGGTACCATATTGGAGACCCATTTAGAATGTTTGACGGGAAAGATTATCTTAGCTTTCAACAACTTATTGAGTTCGGTTTTTATATGATTTTCTAAGTTGGGATGAATCTTTCTCAATTTTTGTTGAACAGGTTTTTCGTTATCGGTCATTGGAATAGTATGTTGGATGATAAAAGTGTCGTATATTTTGAGTTCATCATAGTTCCAAGTAAAAACGTTTTTGTATTGTCTCAAAAGATGAATATATGTCAGTTTTTCTTCGGGGGCTAGGCCAAGGCCTAGATTTATGTTTTGGGGTTTGGCATCGGTTCCTAGGTTTACTAATTCATAATTCAAGGTTGAACTTTGGAGCTTCAAATTGGTAGACCTTTTAAATCGATCTTTCAAATCGTACAAGTCTTCTAACTTGACTACTGATTTAAGTATAACATTGTTAGTGTTATCTTGTTGTAATTGTCGATCATGTTGATCTTCGTCGATTATTTGGTTGGAGTAGGATCCTTCAGAAGTAAGGAAATTTACGATATCAGGATTGTCGTTGAATATTCTCCAATTTGTGATGTTGTCAAGAATAGAAGGTCTAAAGATTAATTCTATTCACAATCTATCTGGACTAAAATCTTATAAACGAATGAGATTAGAAGCTACGTTAGCTAAATGGTCAGCGCTTGCATTCTGGAGTCTGGGAATTGATGAAATATTGAATGCTATAAAATGCTCAGTCAGATCTTGAACTAAAGATTGATAGTGTTTTAAATGACCTAATAAGCAATGTATAGTATTTCGTACCTGTCTGACTACAATTTCAGAGTCTCTGAAGACTTGGAGGTACTTTATGTCTAGCCCGATTGCTTTGTATAGCCCTTGAACTAAATCCTCATATTCTTTTGTGTTGTTGGTACAACCAAATTCGAGGCTGCATGTTAACATGATTTTGTCTCCTTCGGGACTAATTAGCACGCATCCTGCTCCTGTTCCTTCGTTAGATTTAGAACCATCAAAAAATAATTTCCAAAACAAAGATTTATTTACAGGTTTATCTAAAAAATTGATACATTTTGAACTATCTGTTTGAGAAAAATTTTTGACTTGGGATAAAACAGAATGTTCTAAATAAGGGGACGTATGAGCATTAAAAGTGCCGAGAAAAGAATCCACTGAGTAATTGCCAATTATGCTACTGTTATATGCTATTGGTTCATTTTCCCCCTATAATTCCGTTACTATGTACTTTTGATGTAATTCTTGTTCAACTTTTATTTGATTTGGCTTACCATTGTAAGGCAGCCACATGTGTGACCAATCAGTTGCGAAGTATCCATGCAGTTTTTCTGACCAATCCCTGCTAAGAATTAAGCCACAAAATTCAGGGATGTCAACGACTAAGATGTCAATCACTTGACATAACTTCGGGTTGGATGAAAGCCTTATGGTTACTTGATTTAGTTCGCCGATGACTTCGACTTGAGATCGATCCAGCTGAACTATGCGAATAGCGAATTTCTGTGGTTGAACGTTTAATTTGGTGCATATGGACTTCGGTAAAATATTCAATGAAGCACCTGAATACACTAAACAATTATGTACATTTTTGTTAAAAAATTCATAAGTAAGGAGAAAAGGGGGAGTATGAGATCTCGATCTACCTCCAATTAAAGCGATGTCGTTTGGATCAATCTTGTTAGTCGTATTAGTTGGAGGTCTACCCATGTTCTGAGAAGCTTGAGAAATTACAACAACAGGCAAAGGTGCAACTGGGAAAACATGTAATTCTTTCATCATTATCTTTTGTTGATGCTTTAGTTTGCTCAACTCATACAGAGTGATGTTGGCCCTAGTATTTTTCATGTCTTCTATAATATTGTACTCCATTTCATCTGAAACGATCAGCGTTTTAGATGGAGTAGGTGAATCTGCTTGGATTGGGCTAGTTTGAGTTGCTTTAGATGTCGTTTTCTTTGTTGTGACTTTATCCTTTGTTTCAGAGCTTCCGCTCTTTGGTTTTGGGGTATTTTGGGGAGGATCAAGCTAATTTATACTTCGTGTGTTAACTGGGAATACTTCTTGATCTTCCTCTTGTGGGAGGATGAAATCCCACATTCCTTGTAATTCTACAACTTCTTCATTATCGGTTTTCCCTTCAGTGGCAATTTCCTCTTCCTCTTCCTTGGATTCAGCACTTGTTATTAGCATTGGGTGGCCTAGAATCCATTGATGAGCCTCTTTTAAAGGCTCTGTAGGGTCTTTTTGAAGAAGTTTCTGCTACTTTCTTTTTTATCTTGACCATTTCATTGGACATGGTCTTCAAAACTTTTTGCAATCCCTCCAAATCAAATGAATCTTTTGCTTGTTTCTTCTTGGACTCTTCTTTGAAGGTGACCTTCTTAGATTTACGTTCTTCTATCGCAGATTTCTTCTCTAAGGCTATTATATGTTTCTCTACTACTATGGCTTCTTTCATGTTTTCAGCTAGGGTTGTTTTATTAGCCATGTTCACAAAGATTGCTATGTTCAATGGTAATGCAGTGATATACCATTCACATCGCACTTCGTCACTAGGCTGGGAAGCCGTAGCTATTTTGTTTAGAATTTTATTGAAACATAGATTGAAGTCTTTGATATGCTCTCTAGATTCGGCTCTAAGGTTGGATAGGTCATTTATTCACATTGTCGTAGACCTGTCGTCACCAAACTTGGCTAGGAATTGGTTTTGGAAGATGTCCCAACTGGTAATAGATCCAGAGGGTAATGAGAATTACCACGATCCATCTGTTCCTTGTAGGGTATAAGGAAATAGCTGAACAACAACATCTTCATTAATAACCCTGTTGAGGTTGATGGATAGCATAAAGTTGTTTATGTGCTCTTCTGCTAGCATGCCTGCCTCAGGATTGAACTTAGGCAGCCATTTCTTAGGATGGGCCGGTATTTGACTCAAGGGTGCAGGCATTAAGACTGCCCTAGGGTTGTTCCATGGAGAGTGGGCCATAGTTGAACTACTAACAGGGGGATTTGTAGAAGATAATCCCTATGGTTGGGAGGATGAGGTGATTATGGTCGCAAATGATTGAGGAGGAGTTGTAGGGATTCCACTGGGTGGAATGATAATGGTTTGAGGTGGAAGAGTAGATGGTCGACTTCACGGTGGAGAGGTTGAGATGGATGATGTTGATGAAAGAGTCTCGCTGTCGGACCCTTTAGTGACTTCCTTGCTCTTTTCCTTTTGGGAAGAGGTAATTTGGTTGGCCGAACACCAAACTTTTCACTCTTTAATCTGGTCAGGGGATGAGCAGGGTTATACTGCGAAGTCACGCTGCCCTGAGATTTATCAGATCTTTGAGGGGAAATGGAAAATCGCTGAAGTTTGTGAATCAAAGATTCGACTTCAAGAGGTTCAATAAAAGATTGTTCTGAAATGTCAGGATTTGTAGCAGCGGTTGATGTTCTAGCGACTTCTAAGTCTGGATTTAAGTGTAATGGAGAAGTCGGGGAAGATGGTGAGGGTGATTTACTCTCATAATGTTATTTTTATTTGGATTTACTTTCCATTCATAGTTTAGGCCCTCCTTCTAGCACCAAATATGTTGAAGGCCCCGAAAATCGAGTCAACAACAAGGGGGATACTTGCCCGGTCCAGACCTTGGTTGGCAGCTACTTATCCATTTGGTATAGCGGGTCTAACTGGGGATATGGGACCAGTTTCCAAATTCAGTGTGTGTGTGTGAGAAATATGTGTATTTCTGTTCTAAATGCAATACTTCTATCCTAATTCTAATCTAATGCTATGCTATTGTATTCTAATAAACAGAAAAACATCAAAATTTATGCTAACCCGGGGTGTGATCTTTCTTCTATGCAATCTAAAAATATTTCAAACAATAAATGGTAATAAAGATCATTCATCTATCATAAGAAAAGAATTCAATAAATATGAACTACTTCGTATAAGAAGTTAGACGAAACAATTATGAAAACTTATCGCATAAATAAGCTATTCATACACTAAACATAAACAAATAGTTATCACCGTACAAAAGTGCCAAATGATAACTCAGACATCCATACTGTAATATATAAACAACTGAAAACTCAATATCACTTTAACGCATAAGCAGAAATGGTTAAGAGATAAAAGTACCATTTATAACTAGTCTTACTCATGAGCTTCAAGCGATAATTTATTTATCTCTCCTTGATTTAACATCCACTAAGAGTACAAAAGTGCAACATCAATAGCATATATCAAATGCAAATATCAAATAAACCCTGCTCCATTCATTCACCAAAACCTCCTCTCAGGGTGCAAAAGTGCATGTTCTGAGGACAAGTTTTTGATAAATTTCAAGAACCTTCTTTAAATTTATGAGAAGGGTTTAAATACTACTAACTAAATAACTTATTTACAGAAATTGAGGATTCGGTTTAAATGACCGTCCTCTTTCTAAGAAAAACTATTTCTAAAATTAAATCTACTATCTAACTATTTCTAAATCTACTCCTTAATGTCGCAAGCATTCAGTATTTTCCTAAGTGGAGTCAGCTGACTGTCTTCCATATTTGGTTGAGTCAAGCAAACAGAATCGACAAGTGTTGCCATTATCTTCTCAGTAAAATTGATGATATACTTGAAAGTCATCCAATGACTATGTGTCATTACCATGTATACCTGGTAAAAATCCCATTTCCACTTGGTTAACCCTTGGACTACTTCTGCCTTTCCTTTAGTCTTCTGTTTCCAGTTTGTTTCTATCGCTGATTTCTTGCAATTTTCGAGGCTCGCAGGTGATTGAGTAACTAGGGACCTTCCTTTTTGAGCAATTTTTCTTAGCGATGCGTGATTAGTGCTAATCACTAAGCATGAATCGCACATTGGAAACTGCCTCTGTTTCTTGATTCGGGCTTCCCTGATGCATTTTTTGCCTCTTGTGCCTTTCTCTCTCATCCGGTATAAAGCTCAAAATTTGTAAAAGTAGTGATTCCGTGAGGTCTTGAACCTAAGATTTAAATTGTCTGTTTCTGCTATCAGCATCATTCAGTACCCATTCAACCATGGCTGTATATGAGAAATCTGTGATAGATTCCTCAGAAGAGTTATACGGCTGTTTTTCTTCCTTAAGTGGATTAGGTGTGCCTTCCGAAATGTACATTGGAGCGATGCCTTTCCTCATAATTTTCTGCATAGTACCTATGTATCGGTTAAAACATTCACCAAGAATATGGTATCGAAAATTTGATACGTATATACAGGGACATGGCTTCACCAGAAGTAAAGAAGATCACTATGTGTATTTTAAACTAATTAGTGACATTGTTATTTATCTGGTCTTGTATTTTGATGATATGTTTCTGATTGGAAATGACAAAGAAATTATCTAGGATTTGAAGACCCAATTTTCCTCCAAGTTCGACATGAATGATCTTGGTGCTGCAAACTAGACTCTGGGCATGGAAATTAAACAAGATCGGGAAATGAGGAAGCTCTGGTTAAACTAGAGGAAGTATGTAAAGATAATACTGTAGAGGTATAATATGCAAGATAATAAATTGGTGAAGGTTCCTATTCATGTATGTGCAAATTTATCTGCTGAAGAGTGTCCTAAGACACAAGAAGATGAAGAGGATGTGTCCCATGCTCCATATGTGAGTGCAGTTGGTAATGTGATGTATGCAATGGCCTTTACTAGACCAAACATTGCACATGTAGTGGGATTATTGAGCAAGTTTATGTCAAAACCAGGGAAGGAGAATTGGATAGCAACAGATAACCATAGGCCTCTCGAAAGGAGATCTTAAGCATCAAGATGTATGCAAAGGATGTACCTTTAGGAAGTACACGAAACCCACATTCCATGATCAATATAGAAAAGCACATGTAGTCCTTGAATGGATCCACTTTGATGTTTATGGACCTTTATCGAGAGCCTCCACTGAGAGGCACAAATAGTTTATCATTTTTAGTGATGATTTCTCAGGGAATTGATGGATCTTGTTCATGTAGAGGAAGGATGAGACATTCTCCAAGTTAGTAGAGTTTAAGGTATTGGTTGAGTAGAAACGGAAAAGAAGGTGAAGGCTCTCAGGAGAGATAATTGAGGTGAGTACCTGTCAATTGAATTTAAAAATTTATGTGAAAAAGAAAACATTCGACAAGAATTGACAACATCCGAAAACCCACAATAGAATGGGGTGGCTTCAAGAAAGAACCATAGTATTATGGGACAAATGAGGGCGATGTTGCATGATCAAGGCCTACCTCTCCATTTGTGGGCTGAGGCATGCAACACAACAGTCTATTTGCAGAACTGGATTCCTCATTGGATTTTGGGCATGACTACAACATAGGAGTCATTTTAGGGGAGAATGTCGGATGTGTCACACTTAAAGATTTTTGGAGACTCTCTTTTCTTCCATGTTTCCAAAGAATCAAGGAGGAAGCTAGAGTTGGCAAGAAATTTGGGTGTATTTTTGAATTACATAGAAACTTCCCGTAACTACCATGTGTACTTGTCATCCCTTACAATAACAGTTGTGCGAAGGAATGTAAAATTTGATGAATACAAAGAAATGAGGTGCTCTCTTGAGAGGGAGATTTAGATCCCCTGGAATAGGAGTTTCTAGCTACAAAGGAGGAGCCTCAGGAAGTTGTGGTGCAACCATAAATTGAGGAATAGAGAGTGGAGACAACCACACAAGAATAATCATCTAGAGAAGGTTGGAAGAGGACCAGGGAAGCTCAAATACTTGTGTAGGATGTAAGGAAGAATGTGGGTGCTCCTTCAATTGAACGCAGGAAGAGAAGGTCACTAGATTAGTACATTGGATACATGGTTCTAATGATTGAGCTTGTAGAGACCGAGGCATTATATTTTGAGGAATAAGTATCTCAATATATATTTTTTTATGCAATGATGGAGGAATATGAATCCATTGTAAAGAAAAATGTTTGGGAAGTGGTCCCAAGACTAGCAAACAAACCAATTGTGTGGTGAGATGTTCTTCAAGGTAAATCATGTAGTATATGGAAGGATATAAAAGTAAAATGCCATATTTGTGGCCAAGGGGTACTCTAAAGTTAAGGGGATTGACTATGAGGAGACCTTTCCTCCTGTAGCAAGGTACTCATCCATCCGATTAATTCTTGCTCTGGCTCTACATATGGGGTGGAAGATCCACCAGATGGATGTAAAAACAACAATCCTCAATGGAGTTATTGAGGAGGAAGTGTATATCGAGCAACCAAAAGGCTTGTAGAAATTTTATCAAGATTCTCATGTGTTCAAACTCAACTGGGAATTGTACAGTGTCAAGCAAGCACCTCATGCTTGGTACACCAAAATCCATAGTTATCTCACCATTTTGGGCTTCACCAAAATTTATGCGAATGAAAAACTCTATCATATCACGGTAGAAGGTAAATTATTTATAATTATCTTATATGTTGATGATTTTATTTTAATTGGTGATGAGTAGCTAATTAGATCTTGCAAGGAGGACCTTGCAAAAAATTTTGAAATGACAGACATTGGTTTTGTGCACTACTTCCTTGGATTGGAAGTATGGCAAGGTGATGGGGAACTATTTGTCTCTGAGGGAAAGTGTGCCAATGAGATACTTTAGAGGTTCTGCATGGACAGTTTCAAACCCTTAGTGACACCTCTAGTGACCAAATGGAGGAAAGAGGATGCCACTACAAGTGAGGAAGTGGATGCTACCATTTACAAACAGTTGGTGGGTTCACTAATGTATATTGTGAACACATGACCAGATATGTGTTATTCAGTCAACCAGATGAGTCAAGCTATGGTTACACCATCCAAATTATTTTGGAGGGAGGCTAAGCATGTTCTATGGTAGCTTAGAGGAACTACCCAGTTTGGACTATGGTACAGAAGAATAGAGGGAGTGAAGTTATGCAACTTCACAAATGTAGATTGGGAAACGATTCCATCAGACCGTAAGAGTACATAAGGAAAAATCTTCATTTTTGGGTCCGTAGTGGTTTCTTAGTAGAGTAGGAAGAAAATATTTGTGGTGCTTAGCTCGGCAGAAGAAGAATACATGGCTGCTAGTTAAGGAGCATGTGAGGTGATCTTGATGAGAAAGATACTTGTTGGATTTTTTTGTCATATGATGGATCCAACTATGATCTATTATGATAATCAAAGTTACATTAACCTCTTTGAGAATATTTCTTTTCATGATCGATCCAAGCATATATATATTTGGTATCACCCTTTATGGGACTGTGTGCAAAGAGAGATGATGTTGTTGCAGTACATTCTGACAGAGGTACAAGATGCTGACATTTTCAAAAAGGCTTTGTCAAGAGGGAAGTTTGAGTTCCATAGGTGTAGGATAGGCGTGGTTGATAATCCCTTGCATGTTGAGAGGGAGTGTTCAAAATGAAACATGAAATTATCGAATTTATTTTTCCTTGATTAAATTAAGAAAATTTGAATTTCCACATCAGCAAACAATGTGGATCATTTTGACTTGTGTGAAATGGCTTGTGTCACCCATTTTACTTCTACATGTGTGATTGCTAATTTGTAGCAATCATGGTGAGTTATCTAATGTTGTTTTCATATAAACCAGTTCCAACTTTTGGAGGAACTATTGGAAGGTCAGTTAAGCAGTGGGACTTCATTCAAACTCAGTGATCATGCAGTTAACTGCTCAATCAACCCAAAATAGCTAGTTCATGTAGAGAATTTGAGTTACCTAGTTAAGGTGGAGATTCTAAGGCAGTGTAACATTAATTGTAGACTAGTCTTAAGTGTATAGGTGTTGCATGCAGTCATATGATCAACCTAAGGAATTGTGAAATTCAATTAGATGAATTTCCTAAATAATAGGGTTAATTGCTCAAGTAAAAACAAAATGAAATAAGAGCTCAAGATGAGATAAAATTTGGCTAAGTCAAGGTCATAGGCCTCCAGTGAGTAGAGAGATAGGTTATGCACTTGCAGTGTGAGCTCAGTTGAGTAAAGAAATTGTAATACTCATCTATTCATTTCATTAATGCAACCAGGAATTGGGGTTTTTAGCATATTTCTTTCCTTAGAAAAAAATAATTGTTGCCTGTGTGTTATTTATTCTTCCATCTCTAATATTTTTGTTGTAAATTGTGAACTAATGTCTGCAGAGGGGTAGAGTAGGTTTGTGTCTCATGATTTTTATTAAAACTTCATGATTAGATGCAAATATACAACCTAATTTCTACAATGATGATATATGGGATATCCTCCATATTTGTATTTTCTTCCTCTATGTTCAAAGATAATTTTTTAGTATGGAATTCAGAAAAGTGATGGAAGACTATCACTTTGATCCTATCATAGTTATTGAACTAGTCACCTCCATAGTTTATTATTACTTTTACCTTGTTGTTCCATAGGTGCAACTTGGCCCATCAGTGAAATTATTTAGTGTTCATGTTCCCTACATTGAGTCAAAGTATTGTTGAATTTAATAGGCACCATTACTCTTCAACTCTTAATGTTACTGATAGGTGAGAGAAATATTCTTTTTCCCCAACCAACTTGATGTTTATAATTTCCACTTTCTCCATTCTAGGTTGTAATTTCCCAAATTGATCTTGTAGGTTTACTTTTTTTTTTTTTTTATCTTACCTAGATTTAAATTTCTCCATTGCCAAAGCTTTTAATCCTAAAGTTCAGTGTATCTCAATTCTTATTTTATTATATATGCATATGAGAAAGGGAAATTTTGATGATGAAATTTTAACTTAAAGTGTAGGAACCTTAGTAAAATATGCTAGTCTCTACCATGCACACTATAAAAAAATTGGTGATTTTGTAAAATACTCAAATTTCTAATGATTTTATGAAACTTATATAAAATTCTAGTGATTTTTAAGGTAAAATATCATAAACAAATATAAATTGTTGAATTTATATTTGGGAAGAAGCATAGAAGATTGGCCCATCTACCAAATTTAGCCCATGAATTTTTTCCTGCACTGGAGAGCCCATCACCCATGAGATCTAGGATTTAGGTACTACATCCAAGAAGGAAGTTTCATAAGGAAAAATGGGGTTGAAGCACAATGGGAGAGGTCCATAATATACTTGTTATGATTAGATAAGATACATTGGAATATTAACATGCCAATTCAAATCTGAAAGAAAAAAAGTGATATTGGATCTTCGAAAATTGAGTGATGAACTAGGAACTTATCTAGACCCACTCTTCTATTCCATAGCCCTATCCTCATATTTTTCAATGTGTATCTACCAATGTTAAGTGGTTTTCCATTAGATAATTATTGGAAATGATATCATTCACGCGCTCGTTGAAGTGGTCATCAACCAAATGATCTCCTTTATTTCTTAAACACCAAGAGCGAGGTTGAAGTCTCCAACGATAATAGATCATATGCCAAAGGTGGACTCCTTAAGGGTTCAATAATACTCAATAAATCCACTTTCTATAGTTATATTATAGGCAAATACACATTTATGATGTTACACTATTTTCCAAAGGGGATGTTATATGGGGATACGACCAACCAATCAGTTGATGACATCACCTGAGAAAGAGAAAAGTGTATTTATTTTTGTTGATTATATATACCCTCATAAGCTCTATGATAGCTTATCTTTCGCCATATGTGTTTACTTCTTATAGAGCCTCATTCTTTTCAATGTTTATCTATTATAGTACTAAAATTTGGGGGTTATTATGTTTGATTAAGTCTAAGACTATGGATATTTTCCTTGGGCTTCCTAATCCCCTAGACTTCTAGGTTATCAAATTCCTTATTTAGTCGGATTCATAGAATTTATTCCCTAAAGAGGAATTGATCCACCTTTATTTCTTAAATTTCTAGAACTTATTTTGTATATTCCTTCAATTATAATCTAGATTCCTAAATATTTTTCATATTCTACTTGTTCCTCCCTTTCGTCCTGGTTAGGATTATAATGATCCTTTTTGGAAGGCCTGATTATTATTCATTTATTTTGTGTTTCCCAATCTAATATCTCATATACCAAGGTCTATTAAAGAAAGGAGAGTTGGACTATTAACTAGAGAGCCTTTGGGAGGAAGGAGAAAAAAACATATTCGTTAGGATTTGGATCTAAAATGGAAATGGAGAGAAGGGCAATACAAATATATTCTAGTGGGGGGATTTTAGAGATTTTTTCATAGGTAAAAGGTTCAATCATCACAGTGGGATTGAAATTATTCATATCAGAAAGCAGTTTGTAACAACCCCTGGTTGATTTTCCATCTGAATGAAATAAGACCAAAGTCATGGGGCACATATTCCAAGTTGAATGTTGGGAAAAAACACTATAGTTGGCATCACTTGTGGATTAATTAATGGCTATAGAATTTGGCAAAGGAAAAAAGACAATAATTGGCATTTATTTATTAAAATAAAGTAAAATAGAAGAAAAGGTAGGTGAAGAGACACAAATTTGAATGCAAGGGAAATTAGGGGATAGATGAAGCAAAATGAAGAAAAAAATGAGACCTAAATAACAAAAAGGCTTCAGAGAATCAGTTCATAACTTTCTGTCAGTTGAGGTTTTGTGAGTTTAGTTTTGGCTCTCTCATTTCATTCTCTCATTCTCTCATACTCTTGCACACTTAGAAATTCTCGGAGCATGCTTGGAGCATCCTAGTATTCACTTGGATTGGAGAAAGAAAGAAAAGGAAGACAAGGAAGCACAAGGGAACAATTGAATCAACAACTAAATTAGGTATACTTTGTACGAAACAAGTTGCATACGGGATTTCCTTGTTGATTTTTGGATTCATCTTATATTCTGGTGTTTCCTTGGTAATGTTTTTTCATTGGCATGGAAATTTTCCTATATTGGTGGTGGTTTCAGCCTTCCCTTTCCATTTCATGGATAGACATGGTGTTGTGGGTTTCCCACTTATTTTTATGATTGGTGCTCAAATTGCCTATGGTTATCGATTGGAAGAAATACTCTGGAAGCCCTGGAATAGTTTGGGTTGAGTTGCTAGGTCCTATAGCATTAGGTTGGGAAAAACATTTTGGAGCCCTTAGTGGGTTGAGTTACTAGTTCCTCAAGTCGTGGCTTCAACAAACACTCTGGAGACTTGGAATCTTGTGGGTTCAGTTACTAGTTATTAGAGCCATGGAAAACTTGGGTAGAGACCAATATGGTTGATGTTAGTGATTTTTGGACCTTAGAGGTGGAGTCATTATGGTTGAGGGTTCAGGTAGTTTGGCCTCTGGAAGTCGTGGTCAAATTTGTGTTCGTTTAATCCATGAGATCGCATATTAATTCAAGTAATATGGTGGACAGGTGATTGGGTGAAAGAGAGATTTGGTTCAGCCAAATCTATGGTTAGTTGGTACATGGAAGTCCTTGACTTGGTTAGAATTTTTATATATTAATATGAGATTTATGTCTGTGGTGTTTATGTCGGTGATTTTATGGTTGAATTTCCATGGTTTCCATTTTGTTTATATGTTGGTTATATGATGTTTTCTATATATAGATATTGACATGTTTTCATAACTTATTGAATGGTTTATGAATGCATGGGCTAACAAGTGTTATTTCAGCTATCTAGAGGGGGGATAGAGCCTTCTTGTTGATTCTCAAATGAATATTATAGTTTGTGACCACATATGCATTGATGACCTGTAGCTTATATGTTTTCCATATGTTTAACGAAATGTCTATCATTGATTAGGCATGTGTAGGTCAATTTATTGCTTGAGTTTTGATTGATTATCACTATCATTACCTTTGTTTTCATTATGGAAAGTTACAGACAGTTATGGGCAGTGGTCTGGAGGGTATCATGAAAAAGTGTCTTAGATCTCAAAACTTCTAACACTGAATTGAGGATTTTAGGTCCTAATCACATGGATTTTGGATTATAAGTGTGGTTCGAGGATGATAACTACATGCACGTTGTGTTTTGTGTGTGGTTGGGTGTTAAGATTTTCAAAAACAAGTTCTAGCTTAAGATATGGTCATTAGAGGTTTTGGATAGACTTATGGGTGATCTAGAGTTCCTAAGGGATGTTCATAAGTTGTCAGTGTGTCAACCTCACTTCCATAACTAGAACTTGGAGGTCGGGTCATGTTTACCTTGGAGAGCTTGTAAAGTTTTGTAAATGTGGAAGGAGGCATTACATAATTCATAGATGTCGATTGAAGAGGGGATTTCACTTTGATTTTTGCTTGAATGAAAATACGAGCCCATTGGGGGTTTTGAGCCAGATGGCGTGTAGGGAAGGAACATGAGCGTGGTTGAGTTGATAACAAAGGGATCCTTGATGGGGGTTTCCCTCTCTTTATGTTTTTCCTGCCATTGGTCTCCTTTCTCAGGGGTCTTTTGAACTATAGTATATGCAAGATATTTTTTTGCAAAGTGGCCATACTCATGACATTCTTTAGATTTAAAAGGTAGGTGGTCATTTTCCATAGCTTAGATGTATGCCTCATTATATATCATGACTTCCACTTCCTTTTTTGAATGCTTCAGAAGATCCACCTTTTCATAGATATGCGCACATGCAAGGAGTCCATCTTGTGCCTCAAACAAATCATGTATTTTTCTAAACCATTACATATATTTTTGACCATTTCCTTGTGTGAAAAGTGCAGGGTAAGAAAAGGAAGCTTCACCCTATCATTGATTATTGATATAGTATAATTCTTAAGATTAAAATGAAGTGATCATTGATTTATTGAAGTACATCCTTGAAATCTATAGAAGTGTGATCCATTGCAGAAAATGAGATCGTTTTCTTCCTTCTTCAAAAAGAGAAACAGGAAAAATCTCTTTCCACAAAAGGAAAGAGAGATCCTACGTTTGTTTAGGGGGTGTTATTTTTTATGCACCCATGATGATGGTGAGTGAAGAGATGGATATATGCCTGGAAAATACCAAAACGTCTCTTAATTTGGAGCTCGAAGAGCCATATTATTACTTCTCCTAAATAAGAACCTATGGTATTTCTTCTAAATTCTTGATGAAACATGATCGTGACTACTTCATAAAAATGTAATAGGATCCCTATTTGAGAGTTGTACCTATGGTAGAAATAGATTTGGAGTAGTATGGAAAATGGCTAGCATTTCCTTAAAAAAATTGGAAATATTGTTTCACAAATTAATAAGATAAATAAAATCACTCTTGCAAGGAAGAAGTTGGTTGATTAAGAAGGATCAATAAGTGATAAATTGGGACAAAAGTTTTATTCGAGTAATAAGATGTGGGCACTTCCATCTAAGAGGTAAAATCAACTATCCACATTAGAGAATCCATCCAAACATGAAATAGACTTAGCTTGATGAGATATCTAATTGGAGGAAACATAATTAATGATATTGGGAAAAGTCAATCCAAGAACAAGGAGGCATGAGAAGAATGGTTCTCTCCCATGGAAAACCATTATAGTGTGTTGAAGGAATTAATTTACATAATCATAAGTTGTTTCCTCATCATTCATTTGCTAATTGTTTTCGCATTGCCGATCATTAAAATTAATTTGGCTCTAGAAGAAACAATTGGGTATAGATTTTGAATGGAGGAATGGTCAAATTCTTTTTTTATTTCCAAGTATAAACATTGATGGCCACATCACTTGGCCTAGTTGTTTGATTTTTATCTCATCATCCTAGATAATTACTTCTTTGAGGAAAGAAAACCATTGCCGTTGGGAAAAGTTAATCCACCTTCAAAGAGGCGTGGTAAAAATGGGTATATCCCATGTAGAATCACCATAAATGCCCTCACCCACACTGGGTTAAATACATATGTGTTGGCCACTATTAGGGATCTCACACGTAACATAGATACAAATTACTATTGCTCCCTTTGTCAAACCCTTTGTCAAACGGCTTTGTTTGGTTTGATTGTCATCCTAATTTTTCTATTTATGTGCTCGATGAATGTATAAAGGATATTGTACAATTGCAAATCAAAACAATTGGTTTTGATATGATGAGAAAAAGAGAAAATATTCCAATTCATACTAGAGGGTGTTTTGGCAGTACTACATACTCCCAGTGAAGAATCCAAATCAAGCACTCTTGTAATCACTGATGCTCATAACCAGAAAATAGAACCTTAGACAATCAGATGGGAAGACCTGAGTTTTCCTAAAAATTGGGTCATAGATCTCCCTCGGTCACCAAAAATCCAAAATATTAAGATTGCACAAATCCAAGAAGGATCTTTTTCAGCTACTCTGTCTTTTCCTCAAAGATCAATTCTTTACCATCAAAAAATACAAAAAAATCCAAAATATTAAAACTGCACAAATCCAAGAAGGATCTTGTTAGCTACCTTCTCTTTTCCTCAAAGATCAATTATTGAACATCAAAAAATACAAAAAGCAGCTTTATAATTCATATCCAAATTGTTTACATGCAGCTTTATTTCAACTAACACAAATTTTGCATTTCTCTGATCCAGAAGTTAAATGTCCTAGTTGTTGTTCAGTAGTCTGGTTAAAAAACACTCGCCGATTTAGTCCTCCATAAAAATCATAATCCAAGCACAATAATGCTAATTCATGAAAATTGATGAGAGTCGCTCTTGCTTTGGCGTTCTCTATCTAAAACCGTTCACGGTCACCTGAAGAAGTAAAACGTCCTTAAATTATAGGGATTGTTCGTGATTTGGCTTCTTGGCCCAGAATTGTTCAGCCATCCGTTCAATCACCAACCTGCGCTTGCATAATCTAAGTTTACCGGTACTTCCTGAAAATAAATTCTAAGTTTACCGATAGCGGTGCTGGCTATGCATATTAATATAAGTTGGTTCATGTCTTAAATTATATAATTTTTGCCGTCATTTCGACCCTCAACCTGAATGTAAGAGTAGTGATCAACGTCAGCACATGTAATTTCTGGCGCACTAAATTGGGAGACAGAATTATGTGGCGGTTATTGCTGATGGGGCAGATAATATTCTACGGTATGATATAAGCTCCTCGATAAACATCAGAAAAATCAGTACCATTTGAATAGGAATGACAATGGGTACATGTGGTTGTTATAGATGGTGTGAACTAGGAATTGTCGATCATGATCTCAGAGGAAAAATGAATGAACTCGCCATCATTTTCAATTGTTCCATTCAATGTATCGCGGATGTCAACAACATCAGGATTGGCGATGTTACAGTCAGGGATGTTACTGGCAGAGCCAGGCGCTTCATGATACGACAATGCAGTCAGGGATGTTACTGGCAAAGCCAGGCGCTTCATGATACGACAATGTAGTCTACGAGTCTATTAATTGATCGCATGTTGATTTATAAGTATGGCCTTGCACTAGCAAACATGGAAATGCAAAAACTTCAAGAAGGCTCTCATTGGTCAGAGTAATCATTCCAGAGGTCAGAACAAGAATTTATCTAGTTGTTGGTTAGTGGAAACAAATTATTATGCCCTTCTACTGGTTCGTGTCCTTACAGATCGTAAGGAAAAGAGAATTTTAATACGCCTCTTATTTTTGATGTAGCGTAGATTTTAAACGTGGATTCGTGTGCTTACACATCGTAAGGGAAAGATAATTTTAAAAAGTCTCTTATTTTTTATGCAAGCGAAAGATAATTTTAAAAAGCCTCTCATTTTTGATGTAGCATAGATTTTAATTTTTGATGTAGCATAGATTTTAAACATGGATTTTTGAGTGCGTAAAATAACGAAACCCTGAATTTGTTAAGAAAAACAAAGACACTTAAGATATCTACCTTAAGTTAAATCCAGATTGAGATGCATCTACGGTACGCTACCATTATTGCATTGCATTAATTCTTATATTGGTACTCAGATCTATTTCATCTTGAAAAATGGAGTCATTCAGAAACTCTGTTTCATTCAAAGAACTTGAAGAAGAGCCTTCTCTAGAAGAAAATCCTTTTAAAGAAATGTTTGAAAATAATTCTAGCAAGACTTTGAATTCTGCCGAAGTTACTTATGAGGAGTCTCAACCTTCTGGCAGATGGGCTTTACCAGATATTACACCCTCTGAAGTCTATAGTGACTTAGCCCCTTTTCATTTAATTGCTGCCTCTAGGATTAGTATTAAAGAGTCTGTTAGCCAAGTTCAAGAGAATTCTGATAGTATCCACACTATTCCTTTGCTAGACCCTCGAGTCTTACAATCAGAAGCAAAAAGGTTGAAAACAAATTATCTGCATCTTGGTTGCATAAGAGTTGGCATTAATCCTTTAGTCCACAAAGGATTAAAAACATTTGTGCTTGCTACTGTCAGAGATCTGACGCACAATAGGTACACAGATTCTGTAATTGGTGGAATTGTAGCCCTTTTGTCTGATGGCCCTGTATACTTTGATTGTTATCCAAACTTTTCTGTTTATACTTTTGATGAAACTATCAAAGATATCCTACAACTGCAAATCCATACTACTGGATTTGACATGAAAAAGAAAAGGCACAATATAGCCATCCAGACTAAAGCCTGTCTTAGACATACTAACACTATATGGCCAGCAATCCGTCATACTCCCAGCCGGGATTCCAAGTCAAGTGTAGTAGTCAAGACTGACCCAAAGAATCAAAAAGTTGAACATCAGTTGATAAAATGGGAAAATTTGGAGTTCCCTGAACATTGGGTTGTTAATCATTACAGGCCACAAATCCCCAGAAATATCACATCTGCCAACATCACTGAACATGCTTCTAAAGCCGTCATATCTTTTCCTCGTAGATCAACCATTGATCGAAAAGGAATCGATACTGCTTGTAAAATATCCAAATACTACAGAGATCCTTCCAGTGTTGATACCGCCTATTCATCATCATCATTTTCTTCTTGCCATCACTCGCAGCTTTTTGAATTAGCTCAGCTTGTAAATTTTTCTTCTTTAGAAGTAAAATGTCCTGATTGTACAAATGTCATAAACCTTCTCAGTTTAGCCGAACAAGATATTCATCTGCATCATAATCATCGCACTGGCACTGCTCCTCCATCCACTTCCAGCAGTTCATGCCCAAATCCCAAATGTTCTGATATACCTTTTCCACATGAGCCTGAGCCTGATACTGATCATGTTCTTATGGTCCATTCTATAGAAGAAGAAGATCCCAGGCTTACTCAAATGATCTGTTTAATGAGGCCGGCAAAGCCTAGGTATGGATTGGGAAAACTTGAACAGTCAGAACTGATTCCAGAATGCAGATTCAAACAAATCCCTTCTGACTGTAAGAAACCTGCAGTCATGGAAATGCATAAGTTTTTTGCACTTATGGATGGATCCCCAAAGTCGCAAATCAGTGCAAAATGGATGAAAGAAATGCTGAATTGGGATTTGTATAGAAATCCCCAAGCAGATGAATTTGATCAAGGATACACTCCAGATCAAAAAAGAAAGTTGGCTATAGATTGGAAAAACTATATGGAGAACAATAATGAGTGGATATCCTTCTATTCATGGAAAGACAAAATTGCCCCCATAAATTATTTAACTGGTGCTTCTTCTAGCAGTATTCCTGATAAACATGGATGGACTGCAATTGATGGATCTATAGTTGAAACTCCTACTACCTTCCCCCCATATAGAGGAATAATCTTAGGAGAAAAGTCAAATGCAGCCAAAGCCATTCCCTTAGTCCAAAAAGATGACAATGCCTTAGGGATTGATGGTAGGATCCAAAAGGCCAGTGAACAGATAAATTGGACAAATACTGCATTAAAAGGTCTAGAGATGAATATGGCAAAAGCAGAAGAAGTGAAGAAACAAGTTGATGTTGTACAGTCTTCATTCAATAATGTAAATACTTGTTTGAATAGTATACAGTTTGATTCCAGCATGACTCGTTCTTACACTAGAGAGTCATTAAATAAAATTGAAGAAATAGGAGAGAACTTAGTTGGGCATATAGACACAACTAAGACACTCCTTTCTGGCTTAAATGAAAAATTTGAAAGAATGCAGGTTACAAAAACAGAAAAGCCAGTTCCAAACTCCTTCTTGATAAAGAGAAATATAAAGATTGAACATTCTTCTAAAATGATAGAGAAGTTCCCTCTATTATTCCCCAAAGAAATCTCTTCAAAAGAAGAAGAATCTGAACAAATACCTATTGCCTCTTTATTTAAAGAGCCAGAAGCATAAACACAAATTCTTCCTCTAGTTTTTCTAAGTATTCTGCTCCTGACATTGAAGGGAAGGGAAAAATGCCCGAAGCACATACTTTCTTTCCTGATTCCCACAGAGAGTGGAATATAGATAACATGAGCATTGGTCAAATCCGGCAAATGATTGATATGATGTATATTGAATACAAGCTCATGTGTCTCAGGGGAAAAACAGAGGTAGAAGCTTGCAGAACTATAATCCAATGTTTTACAGGTACTCTTCTTAGATGGTGGGAAACTGAATCCTGTCCTAAACTGGTTGAAAATATGGAAGCAGAAGTGCTTAAAGATGAAAAAGGAGATGTCATTCATAACCCAGATGGCACAGTGACAAATAATATGATTGGTGCCCTAACATCTATGATTCTAGAGCATTGGTGTGGTTGTGAAACAGAAATTGCCAATAAAAATGAGGTCATTTTGATGAACCTCAAATGTCACAAGATGTCCCAGTATGATGATTTTCACAGAGATTGGGTGCAACGGATCTATGAGGTAAAGGATTCTAAAAATCTGCTCTGGAAGCAGGTATATCTTGCTGCTCTACCCTCTAGGTTTGTCGATTATATCAGAATGCAAGACATTTTCCAGTTACCTTTTGAGTCTTACACATGGGGAGAAATTTATTCCCATATTACAAAGACACTTGTCAGTCTTTGTACCAACTCAAAGGTAAATAAGTCATTGGAAAAATTGTCCAGGTTACCAGATAGAAACTCCATCTGCAGCAAGTATGGACTAACCATAGATGACCCATTGGTCAAAAGAAGAAAGTCTAAGAAAAGGGCCAAAAGAGAATTCAAGGAGACTTTCTACAAAAATAAAAGGGATTACCTAAGAAACAAGAGAAAATATCCCACAAGGGATAAAAACCATAAGAGAAAAGGCTACTATAGGTACATCCCCAAAACTCATTATTACAATCCTTCTGATATCCATCTGCACACATCCAAGCAAGAGAAATGGAACAAACTTACTTGCTGGTTATGTGGCCAGACGGGGCATACAGCCTCAAGATGCCCCCAAGGAGAAGAATCAAAACTCAACAGGGGGAAAAAGACAGCTGTTTATGCCCAAAAAGATAAACAGGTCAACAAAGAACATTCAAGTCCATTCTTCTGTTTAAGATGTAAATCAAGGAATCATGTTACAGAAAAATGCCCAAATCTTCATATTGCAGCTCAACAGCATCAACTAGAAGATTCATCTCTTGATTCTTTTAGTAGTATAGAAGAAGAATTCCAAGTTAACATAGGGCAATATACTGATTCTGAATCTTCAGAATGTTCTTGTTCTAACTCAGATGAATGCGCATGCCATATATTTTGTGATGATGATTCTGAAATTTTGTACAGCTCCAGTGAGGATGAAGAAAGACCAAAGGCTCCCAAAGAAAAATTCCTAATGGCATCTGCTGAAGAAGAAGCAGAAATGAAAATTCTAGCTCATATCAGGACAATGGAGGAAGGAGCAATGAAGGACCGCCTGATAGAAGCATTCATAGATCAGCTAAAATCAAAAGCTTCGAAAGAATCAGGTAAGAAACCTTTGTTTGTTGATGCATCATATGAAAGAAACACCAAATCCTTCCAAATGCATCACCAGAAACCAGGGAAAGTAAGATCCTTGACTTTGGGAGAAGTGAGTGGTGAGATTCACCAGCTTAAAACAGAGATCTCCGCCATCAGAGCACAGATTGCAGAGATAAAGAAAGGAAAGGAGATGAAAGAAGAAGAAGAACCCTGGAGTACAGAAGCACAGAATAGAGAAATTGAAATTGTAGAAGGAAGACCAGACCCACATTTTGGCTTCCAGGATATGAGACTGTTTACCATCACCTACCAACAACACCATGTCAAGGTAAAAATTTGTATCCAAGGTCAAGTATTTTTCATGACTGCCTTGTTGGATTCTGGTGCAGATATTAACATTCTCAATATCAGAAATATTTCAGCAAAACATTGGGTCTCTGCAGAGAGAGAAGTTGTAGGCCTAGGAAACAAGAAGCTTAAGTATGAAATTCCTAGAGCTTCATTATGTTTTGATACTCATTGTGTATATATGAAGTTTGCAATAGTAGACATTCCTGTTGATTGTATACTAGGAAATGTCTTTTTAGCTGCAGTAGAACCTCATGGTTCAGCAAGATTAAAAGGGAGTAGAGCTGGTTATTTCATTTATGTACCCACATCTAAAGGTACAAGAAAAAGGATTGAGCTCCCTTATGTTTCAACTCCAAGAGTATCAACGATGGTTCAGGCTATGCAGAAATTGGATAAAGCAGAATCCCTGTTATCCGATCTCAAAGATCTAAAAGGCAAGCTATGAGTTGAAGAACAGCTGAAACTACCACAGATCAAAAGAAGGATTCTAGAATTAAAAGAAAAATTGGCAGAAAAATGTTGCTCAGAAGAACCAAATGCTTTCTGGCATAGAAAGCAACATACTATCAAATTACCCTATAAGGAAGGGTACAAAGGAAAGCCCTGTAAAAGCAGAGCGATTCCCATGAGCCAAGAATACAGAGAATTATGTCAGCAAGAAATACAGCAGTTGCTTAACAGAGGATTGATCAGAGAATCTACTAGCCCCTGGAACTGCTATGGATTTTATGTAAATAAAAGGGCCGAACAAATTAGAGGTATCCCCAGACTTGTGATAAATTACAAGCCTCTAAATTTAGTCTTGGTTGATGATACTTATCCTATCCCTCATAAAGGAGATCTAATCAGAAGAATTGCAGGAGCAAAAATATTTTCAAAATTTGATTTAAAGGCAGGTTTTTGGCAGGTTGCTATTGATGAAGAAGATAAATTCAAAACTGCTTTTAGTATCCCTGCAGGGCATTACGAATGGAATGTCATGCCCTTTGGCCTCAAAAATGATCCTTCTAAATTTCAGAAGGTTATGGATGATATTTTCAAGCCATATTTTGACTGGTTACTTGTATATATTGATGATGTTTTAATCTTTTCCAAAAATCTTGATGACCACTTCAGACATGTAAATATTTTCATGAAGTTGGTCCAGAAAAATGGTCTCGTGCTCAACAAGAAGAAGATGGAATTATTCCAAACTTCTATAAAGCTTTTAGGCCACCAGATTTCAAATGGACAAATCTCTTTACAACAACATGCCATTGAATTTGCAGATAAATTCTCAGATGTCTTAAGGGATAGGACACAGTTGCAGAGGTTTCTTGGTTTCTTAAATTATGTGAGTAGCTTTTATCAAGACTGTGCCATTGATAGAAGAGTACTCAATAAAAGGACTGGAAAAAGTCCTCCTCCATGGTCAGAAGTCCAGACCAGAGCAGTACAACAAATCAAAGCAAAGGTAAAATCTTTGCCTATATTATATATAGCAGATGATGAGGCATATAAAATCGTTGAATCTAACGCCAGTGATATAGGATGGGGTGGCATTTTTAAGCAAAGAATAGGTGAAGAAGAAAAAGTGGTGCAATTTGCCTCCGGGGTTTGGAACCCAACAGAACAAAAATACTCTGTTATTGAAAGAGAGGTAAAAGGTGCATGGAATTGCATTAGCAAATTTGCAGTATGATTCCTTGATTTACATCTTAAACAGAAGAATGGACTTGAATGTTCTTTTTTGACATGTTTATCTTTTTGGGCATAAACAGCTGTCTTTTTCCCTCTGTTGAGTTTTGATTCTTCTCCTTGGGGGCATCTTGAGGCTGTATGCCGCATCTGGCCACATAACCAGCAAGTAAGTTTGTTCCATTTCTCTTGCTTGGATGTGTGCAGATCGATATCAGAAGGATTGTAATAGTGAGTTTTGGGGATATACCTATAGTAGCTTTTTCTCTTATGGTTTTATCCCTTGTGGGATATTTTCTCTTGTTTCTTGGGTAATCCCTTTTATTTTTGTAGAAAGTCTCCTTGAATTCTCTTTTGGCCCTTTTCTTAGACTTTCTTCTTTTGACCAATGCGTCATCTATGGTTAGTCCATACTTGCTGCAGATGGAGTTTCTATCTGGTAACCTGGACAATTTTTCCAATGACTTATTTACCTTTGAGCTGGTACAAAGACTGACAAGTGTCTTTGTAATATGGGAATAAATTTCTCCCCATGTGTAAGACTCAAAAGGTAACTGGAAAATGTCTTGCATTTTGATATAATCGGCAAACCTAGAGGGTAGAGCAGCAAGATATACCTGCTTCCAGAGCAGATTTTTAGAATCCTTTACCTCATAGATCCGCTGCACCCAATCTCTGTGAAAATCATCATACTGGGACATCTTGTGACATTTGAGGTTCATCGAAATGACCTCATTTTTATTGGCAATTTCTGTTTCACAACTACACCAATACTCTAGAGTCATAGATGTTAGGGCACCAATCATATTATTTGTCACTGTGCCATCTGGGTTATGAATGACATCTCCTTTTTCATCTTTAAGCACTTCTGCTTCCATATTTTCAACCAGTTTAGGAGAGGATTCAGTTTCCTACCATCTAAGAAGAGTACCTGTAAAACATTGGATTATAGTTCTGCAAGCTTCTACCTCTGTTTTTCCCCTGAGACACATGAGCTTGTATTCAGTATACATCATATCAATCATTTGTCGGATTTGGCCAATGCTCATGTTATCTATATTCCACTCTCTATGGGAATCAGGAAATAAAGTATGTGCTGCGGGCATTTTTCCCTTCCCTTCAATGTCAGGAGCAGAATACTTAGAAAATCTATGCTCAAGAGGCTATAGATTGGAAGAATTTGTGTTTCTGCTTCTGGCTCTTTAAATAAAGAGGCAATAGTTATTTGTTCAGATTCTTCTTCTTTTGAAGAGATTTCTTTGGGGAATAATAGAGGGAACTTCTCTATCATTTTAGAAGAATGTTCAATCTTTATATTTCTCTTTATCAAGAAGGAGTTTGGAACTGGCTTTTCTGTTTTTGTAACCTACATTCTTTCAAATTTTTCGTTTAAGCTAGAAAGGAGTGTGTTAGTTGTGTCTATATGCCCAACTAAGTTCTCTCCTATTTCTTCAATTTTATTTAATGACTCTCTAGTGTAAGAACGAGTTATGCTGGAATCAAACTGTATACTATTCAAACAAGTATTTACATTATTGAATGAAGATTGTACAACATCAACTTGTTTCTTCACTTCTTCTGCTTTTGCCATATTCATCTCTAGACCTTTTAATGCAGTATTTGTCCAATTTATCTGTTCACTGGCCTTTTGGATCCTACCATCAATCCCTAAGGCATTGTCATCTTTTTGGACTAAGGGAATGGCTTTGGATGCATTTGACTTTTCTTCTAAGATTATTCCTCTATATGGGGGAAAAGTAGTAGGAGTTTCAACTATAGATCCATCAATTGCAGTCCATCCATGTTTATCAGGAATACTGCTAGAAGAAGCACCAGTTAAAACATTTATGGGGGCAATTTTGTCTTTCCATGAATAGAATGATATCCACTCATTATTGTTCTCCATATAGTTTTTCCAATCTGTAGCCAACTTTCTTTTTTGATCTGGAGTGTATCCTTGATCAAATTCATCTTCTTGGGGATTTGTATACAAATCCCAATTCAGCATTTCTTTCATCCATTTTGCACTGATTTGTGACTTTGGGGATCCATCCATAAGTGCAAAAAACTTATGCATTTCCATGACTGCAGGTTTCTTACAGTCAGAAGGGATTTGTTTGAATCTGCATTTTGGCATCAGTTCTGACTGTTCAAGTTTTCCCAATCCATACCTAGGCTTTGCCGGCCTCATTAAACAGATCATTTGAGTAAGCCTGGGATCTTCTTCTTCTATAGAATGGACCATAAGAACATGATCAGTATCAGGCTTAGGCTCATGTGGAAAAGGTATATCAGAACATTTGGGATTTGGGCATGAATTGCTGGAAGTGGATGGAGGAGCAGTGCCAATGCGAGGATTATGATGCAGATGAATATCTTGTTCAGCTAAACTGAGAAGGTTTATGACATTTGTACAATCAGGACATTTTACTTCTAAAGAAGAAAAATTTACAAGTTGAGCTAATTCAAAAAGCTGCGAGTGATGGCAAGAAGAAAATGATGATGATGAACAGGCGGTATTAACAGTGGAAGGATCTCTGTAGTATTTGGATATTTTACAAGCAGTATCAATTCCTTTTCGATCAATGGTTGATCTACGAGGAAAAGATATGACGGCGGACTCATAGATTTGCACAATAGTACTCAATGACAAAATAGCATACTCATCTTATTTCAGAATGGAGAAAATCTTACAGAATGCTCACAGAGCTTTTACAGAGATTGATTCTATGCAGAAACAGACTAATCTTGCTTTTACCGGACTTTTCACAGCTTAATCATAAGCAAGTTACTACCGGATGCTTCTGGCAAGATATAGGCTCTGCCTTTGAATCAGACTTAACACCAAAAACTTGACTCTTCTAATGGTTCAGCCACTTTAGGTTCTTACCAGTGCCGAGCACACTGATACGCAGGCTTCTCGAACCAACTAAAGACTTTGAGTGATTACTCGTGTTGCAAGCAGATCAGACTAAATGTCCGCAGATGCAGAGCATGAGATCACTCGACTCAAACACACACACACACAAGACTCTCTAAAATCCGATGCCCAACAAATGAGCCTTACCCTCCTTATATAGCAAAAGAAGGGGGGACAAACATTACTGTTGGTTGGAAGGAAAAGACTTCAGGAATCATTGCTTTTCCAGTCTTTATCAAAGCGACGTCCGCACAAATATTCGGACCAGACCGAATAATTGCTTGCGGGTAACGCATGTGATATAGTCTGTAAAGTAGATTCTTGTACTTAAAGTAAGACAGACTCATGACTATTTACACAGTGGATACTTTTTGAAAAAAAAGCCCACGAGAAAAGACTTAGAGGAGAATATTTACACTGTGGAGGCTTTTGAACAGTAAAGCCCACGGGAACACTGATCACAATTAAGCCCTTGTGATTGGTACATATTCAGAATACTGTCAGGTTAGGGAATCTATCCCTTTTGTAAAGTAGATCATCACATGCCTTAGTATATATCCTTCGAACTATCATAGGCTTACCCAATATGACTTGGTGCTAAACTTTAGTTAAGACATACCACTCTAAATGATCTATCATATATTCTTGGAGAGAATAATTTATCTTGTGAAAAGGGTCCCATTCCTTGACTGTCATTTCTCTAACTGTGCTGTAGATGTGATGATTGCAATCCCCAATGTTGTAATCAAAGCATTTTTGACAGTGCCTTCTTTGATATCCTTCATGATATACTGGATCCATGGCTATTCTATTGACTCCGTAGTCTGTCCACCAATTCTGGAACCACTCGCATTGAAGATTATTTTGAGAAGCGGCCATTGTGCTAAATTTCAACTTGGTGTAATGGGTATCTGTCTTATCATCAACATTCATGAAATCCCACCATACTTTTTTGTAATCTGAAAAATCATAGACTGTGTCAGGGAATATTACTTTGGGGTCATTTCTGGGCCATCTTGCACATGGTCAAACTTGAGGATGATTAGTCCATAGGTCCCTGGTACGATAGATACAATAATAAGCTTCATAGATTCTTATGTTGCTATCTCCATGGTGTCCAATCCGTCCAATGTCATGAAAATTTGATTCTAAGGATTCTCTTGCAGTTCTAGCATCTGCTTTTGCTTTGGTATACATCATGTCATGGATCCATTTTCTACCTTTCGGGTATACTTTTCTTTCAGGCACATAGTGTTGCAGATCAGTATGGGGCTGCAGGTTGGCATCCAGGACTTTTGTATTCCGTAGTTGCCATGTCGGTCTCCAATTGTTTCTGTATGTGTCCCAATCTTGATTATCCGGAATAGTCCTCAAAACTTCACATTTCTGATTCTGATCCCATTCAGTAACAATCATCATGACTTGTGCACTATCATTTTCAAGATATTCTCTGCTGAGAAAATCGGGGAGACAATTTTCTTCGCCTTTGATGTGCTCAACAAAAAAATCAAAATTTGCAAATAATGCTTGCCATCTGGCAAATTTTGCTTCTTCTGGTTTCTTAATATTTTTGGACAAAACTTTCTTCATTGCTGACGCATCTGTCCGAAGGAGAAATGGTTTATTTATGAGATATACTGCAAATTTGCTGATGCAATTCCATGCACCTTTTACCTCTCTTTCAATAACAGAGTATTTTTGTTCTGTTGGGTTCCAAACCCCGGAGGAAAATTGCACCACTTGTTCTTCTTCACCTATTCTTTGCTTCAGAATGCCACCCCATCCTATATCACTGGCATCAGATTCAACGATTTTATATGCCTCATCATCTGCTATATATAATATAGGCAAAGATTTTACCTTTGATTTGATTTGTTGTACTGCTCTGGTGTGGACTTCTGACCATGGAGGAGGATTTTTGCCAGTCCTTTTATTGAGTACTCTTCTATCAATGGCACAGTCTTGATAAAAGCTACTCACATAATTTAAGCAACCAAGAAACCTCTGTAACTATGTCTTATCCCTTAAGACATCTGGGAATTTATCTGCAAATTCAATGGCATGTTGTTGTAAAGAGATTTGTCCATTTGAAATCTGGTGGCCTAAAAACTTTATAGAAGTTTGGAATAATTCCATCTTCTTCTTGCTGAGCACGAGAACATTTTTCTGGACCAACTTCATCAAAATATTTACATGTCTAAAGTGGTCATCAAGATTTTTGGAAAAGATTAAAACATCATCAATATATACAAGTAACCAGTCAAAATATGGCTTGAAAATATCATCCATAACCTTCTGAAATTTAGAAGGAGCATTTTTGAGGCCAAAGGGCATGACATTCCATTCGTAATGCCCTGCAGGGATACTAAAAGCAGTTTTGAATTTATCTTCTTCATCAATAGCAACCTGCCAAAAACCTGCCTTTAAATCAAATTTTGAAAATATTTTTGCTCCTGCAATTCTTCTGATTAGATCTCCTTTATGAGGGATAGGATAAGTATCATCAGCCAAGAATAAATTTAGAGGCTCGTAATTTATCACAAGTCTGGGGATACCTCTAATTTGTTCGGCCCTTTTATTTACATAAAATCCATAGCAGTTCCAGGGGCTAGTAGATTCTCTGATCAATCCTCTGTTAAGCAACTGCTGTATTTCTTGCTGACATAATTCTCTGTATTCTTGGCTCATGGGAATCGCTCTGCTTTTACAGGGCTTTCCTTTGTACCCTTCCTTATAGGGTAATTTGATAGTATGTTGCTTTCTATGCCAGAAAGCATTTGGTTCTTCTGAGCAACATTTTCCTGCCAATTTTTCTTTTAATTCTAGAATCCTTCTTTTGATCTGTGGTAGTTTCAGCTATTCTTCGACTCACAGCTTGCCTTTTAGATCTTTGAGATCTGATAACAGGGATTCTGCTTTATCCAATTTCTGCATAGCCTGAACCATTGTTGATACTCTTGGAGTTGAAACATAAAGGAGCTCACTCCTTTTTCTTGTACCTTTAGATGTAGGTACAGAAATGAAATAACCAGCTCTACTCCCTTTTAATCTTGTTGAACCATGAGGTTCTACTGCAACTAAAAAGACATTTCCTAGTATACAATCAACAAGAATGTCTGCTATTGCAAACTTCATATATACACAATGAGTATCAAAACATAATGAAGCTCTAAGAATTTCATACTTAAGCTTCTTGTTTCCTAGGCCTACAACTTCTCTCTTTGCAGAGACCCAATATTTTGCTGGAATATTTATGATATTGAGAATGTTAATATCTGCACCAGAATCCAACAAGGAAGTCATGAAAAATACTTGACCTTGGATACAGATTTTTACCTTGACATGGTGTTGTTGGTAGGTGATGGTAAACAGTCTCATATCCTGGAAGCCAAAATGTGGGTTCGGTCTTCCCTCTGCAATTTCAATTTCTCTATTCTGTGCTTCTGTACTCCAGGGTTCTTCTTCTTCTTTAATCTCCTTTCCTTTCTTTATCTCTGCAATCTATGCTCTGATGGCGGAGATCTCTGTTTTAAGCTGGTGAATCTCACCACTCACTTCTCCCAAAGTCAAGGATCTTACTTTCCCTGTTTTCTGGTGATGCATTTGGAATGATTTGGTGTTTCTTTCATATGATGCATCAACAAACAAAGGTTTCTTACTTGATTCTTTCGAAGCTTTTGATTTGAGCTGATCTGTGAATGCTTCTATCAGGTGGTCCTTCATTGCTCCTTCCTCCATTGTCCTGATATCAGCTAGAATTTTCATTTCTGCTTCTTCTTCAGCAGATGCCATTAGGACTTTTTCTTTGGGAGCCTTTGGTCTTTCTTCATCCTCACTGGAGCTGTACAAAATTTCAGAATCATCATCACAAAATATATGGCATGCGCATTCATTTGAGTTAGAACAAGAACATTCTGAAGATTCAGAATCAGTATATTGCTCTATGTTAACTTGGAATTCTTCTTCTATACTACTAAAAGAATCAAGAGATGAATCTTCTAGTTGATGTTGCTGAGCTGCGATATGAAGATTTGGGCATTTTTCTGTAACATGATTCCTTGATTTACATCTTAAACAGAAGAATGGACTTGAATGTTCTTTTTTGACCTGTTTATCTTTTTGGGCATAAACAACTGTCTTTTTCCCTCTGTTGAGTTTTGATTCTTCTCCTTGGGGGCATCTTGAGGCTGTATGCCCCGTTTGGCCACATAACCAGCAAGTAAGTTTGTTCCATTTCTCTTGCTTGGATGTGTGCAGATGGATATCAGAAGGATTGTAATAATGAGTTTTGGGGATGTACCTATAGTAGCATTTTCTCTTATGGTTTTTATCCCTTGTGGGATATTTTCTCTTGTTTCTTGGGTAATCCCTTTTATTTTTGTAGAAAGTCTCCTTGAATTCTCTTTTGGCCCTTTTCTTAGACTTTCTTCTTTTGACCAATGGGTCATCTATGGTTAGTCCATACTTGCTGCAGATGGACTTTCTATCTGGTAACCTGGACAATTTTTCCAATGACTTATTTACCTTTGAGCTGGTACAAAGACTGACAAGTGTCTTTGTAATATGGGAATAAATTTCTCCCCATGTGTAAGACTCAAAAGGTAACTGGAAAATGTCTTGCATTCTGATATAATCGACAAACCTAGAGGGTAGAGCAGCAAGATATACCTGCTTCCAGAGCAGATTTTTAGAATCCTTTACCTCATAGATCCGCTGCACCCAATCTCTGTGAAAATCATCATACTGGGACATCTTGTGACATTTGAGGTTCATCGAAATGACCTCATTTTTATTGGCAATTTCTGTTTCACAACTACACCAATACTCTAGAGTCATAGATGTTAGGGCACCAATCATATTATTTGTCACTGTGCCATCTGGGTTATGAATGACATCTCCTTTTTCATCTTTAAGCACTTCTGCTTCCATATTTTCAACCAGTTTAGGACAGGATTCAGTTTCCCACCATCTAAGAAGAGTACCTGTAAAACATTGGATTATAGTTTTGCAAGCTTCTACCTCTGTTTTTCCCCTGAGACACATGAGCTTGTATTCAGTATACATCATATCAATCATTTGTCGGATTTGGCCAATGCTCATGTTATCTATATTCCACTCTCTGTGGGAATCAGGAAAGAAAGTATGTGCTTCGGGCATTTTTCCCTTCCCTTCAATGTCAGGAGCAGAATACTTAGGAAATCTATGCTCAAGAGGCTCATAGATTGGAAGAATTTGTGTTTCTGCTTCTGGCTCTTTAAATAAAGAGGCAATAGTTATTTGTTCAGATTCTTCTTCTTTTGAAGAGATTACTTTGGGTAATAATATAGGGAACTTCTCTATCATTTTAGAAGAATGTTCAATCTTTATATTTCTCTTTATCAAGAAGGAGTTTGGAACTGGCTTTTCTGTTTTTGTAACCTGTATTCTTTCAAATTTTTCATTTAAGCCAGAAAGCAGTGTCTTAGTTGTGTCTATATGCCCAACTAAGTTCTCTCCTATTTCTTCAATTTTATTTAATGACTCTCTAGTGTAAGAACGAGTCATGCTGGAATCAAACTGTATACTATTCAAACAAGTATTTACATTATTGAATGAAGACTGTACAACATCAACTTGTTTCTTCACTTTTTCTGCTTTTGCCATATTCATCTCTAGACCTTTTAATGCAGTATTTGTCCAATTTATCTGTTCACTGGCCTTTTGGATCCTATCATCAATCCCTAAGGCATTGTCATCTTTTTGGACTAAGGGAATGGCTTTGGCTGCATTTGACTTTTCTCCTAATATTATTCCTCTATATGGGGGAAAGGTAGTAGGAGTTTCAACTATAGATCCATCAATTGCAGTCCATCCATGTTTATCAGGAATACTGCTAGAAGAAGCACCAGTTAAAAAATTTATGGGGGCAATTTTGTCTTTCCATGAATAGAAGGATATCCACTCATTATTGTTCTCCATATAGTTTTTCCAATCTGTAGCCAACTTTCTTTTTTGATCTGGAGTGTATCCTTGATCAAATTCATCTGCTTGGGGATTTGTATACAAATCCCAATTCAGCGTTTCTTTCATCCATTTTGCACTGATTTGTGACTTTGGGGATCCATCCATAAGTGCAAAAAATTTATGCATTTCCATGACTGCAGGTTTCTTACAGTCAGAAGGGATTTGTTTGAATCTGCATTCTGGAATCAGTTCTGACTGTTCAAGTTTTCCCAATCCATACCTAGGCTTTGCCGGCCTCATTAAACAGATCATTTGAGTAAGCCTCAGATCTTCTTCTTCTATAAAATGGACCATAAGAACATGATCAGTATCAGGCTCAGGCTCATGTGGAAAAGGTATATCAAAACATTTGGGATTTGGGCATGAACTGCTGGAAGTGGATGGAGGAGCAGTGCCAATGCGAGGATTATGATGTAGATGAATATCTTGTTCGGCTAAACTGAGAAGGTTTATGACATTTGTACAATCAAGATATTTTACTTCTAAAGAAGAAAAATTTACAAGCTGAGCTAATTCAAAAAGCTGCGAGTGATGGCAAGAAGAAAATGATGATGATGAACAGGCGGTATCAACAGTGGAAGGATCTCTGTAGTATTTGGATATTTTACAAGCAGTATCGATTCCTTTTCGATCAATGGTTGATCTACGAGGAAAAGATATGACGGCTTTAGAAGCATGTTCAGTGATGTTGGCAGATGTGATATTTCTGAGGATTTGTGGCCTGGAATGATTAACAACCAAATGTTCAGGGAACTCCAGATTTTCCCATTTTATCAACTGATGTTCAACTTTTTGATTCTTTGGGTCAGTCTTGACTACTACACTTGACTTGGAATCCCGGCTGGGAGTATGACGGATTGCTGGCCATAGAGTGTTACAATATAGAGCCTTGTTTGCAGCATTACAATATAGAGTTGAATTAAATAGGTTAAGATATACTTGACTAAATTTAAGATTAGAGTGGAACTGGGTTCTTCATTAATGACCAGCCTATTGGGAAACATCGCTCGAGGAGCAGGCAAGAAGACCGTTAATTCATGACTTTCCCATCTTCCTGGGTGACCACAGATCTTTTATTTACATCTAGTGTTTAAGTATTATTCTTTGGAAAGTTGTCTGGTTTTTTTCAATTTAATTGGTCTGAAAATTTTGTTGAGATTCATTGAAATGACAAATTTGATAATTAAAGTCGTGAAAATTAAAAAGGTTTTAGTTTTTAGGATTATATATATATATATATATATATATATATATATATATATTATACAAAAATCCAATATAAACAACATAAATTTGTTAGAAATAGTAAGATTTGGCTAAAATTAAAGAGTAACGGAGTGATGGAGTGTTTGAGTGTTAATTCAAGTCGAGTTAAGTGATAAACAACTTTTAGTGTGTGGTTGAATGTGATTGCATGTCAAGATATTTTAGGAGAGTCGCTAATTGGAAAAGCATAAATACCCTTCAACGAGTTCATTGTAAGAATCATGTTTTATGCGATCAATAGAAAGCTGCAGCTAATGTGTTGTATGTATGAATTTATGCTTTGTCTCTTCTACCTTTCCAACAAATCAAGATTTAGCTACAAATTTATTTACCTTCAAAAAAAATTGCCAAATACTCTAAAAAAATCACACTTAAAACTACTCTCCTTACTTATCTTTGGGTGGGAGGATAGATATCCTTGGTGGGAGGATAAAGATCCTTGTCACTATCTTTCTTTGCACCTCATTCTATTTTCCCCTGCGAATTACTTTTCTGTGCTACTCCATTCGTCGCGCAATCTGCAACCATTGCTCAAGGTAGGTTGCCAATGGCTAGTCAGGTATTGGGGTCTGGTCATCTAATAATATTAAACACAAACAAAGACGAGAGATTGGCAAACCTACATATGGATGGAGCCCACCATTATCCAACTTCCAAACGTCCGTACGTAAAAGATTACCAACTCCCTGATTTGAATTCGTATTATGGTTAATCTTCAATTTTTGGGATTTTGTACTGCTCCATTCGTTCATGCCATGGGCAGTCAAATTCATTCGTCCTTGATCCAATGTAACCGCAACATTGGTCTTTTGAAAAACGAAATTTACCCAATATTTTAAGTATTTTTAATACAGAGAGCCAAAACCTATAAAGTTAACTGATGTGATCTGCAACATCAAATTGTGGGACGGAAAGGTACGAGTGAAGACATGATCATGTGAAATCAACATAAAAATGATCAATGTATTTTTGTGTGATGTTTTGATAGTTATCCAAGCACAATGTACTTATATCTGTGATATTTTGACTTTTTTTATTCCAGAAATCGTGATGATCATCATTTGTAAGACTAAGAACATTGTAAGGATATACATTCCAACATTTACCTTATACATGACCTTTTGAATGAAGATTACTTCAATATTTTCCTTTTTGTTCACTTGATTTGCTGCATTGCAACTTGGAAATCATTACAGTGTTTCCTCATTCACAAACATGATCGTTTCACTGCCGGTTTGACCTTCTTAACTAAGGCTTTCATTTTTTTTTCCTTTACATATATGTATGTGCTTTTATATGTGTCTCTGGATACTGTTTTCCCTAAACTTTTTCTATCAAAACCGATTTTAAACAAAATTTAAGAGAAAACCGATTTTAAACAAAATTTAAGATCTCTTTTATGTTCTTATCAAAACAACCTAGTTCATTGTCTTCAATAAGAGATTCATGTTTGGAAACATCATCAGTATCATTTTTTACAAACTCAAAACAAGAGAGACATATGTACATCAACATTATTAACGGTATTCAAACAACAAATAATAACGAAACTATAAATCTTCTGAATTATGTCACTTGCTTCACAGATTCCATATTACTTTACTTTTTTCTTGTTGTATTATTTCTATTTAATTTCAAGTTTTAACAATATATTCAATTAATTAATAATTCTTGTTGCATTATTTCTATCAATTTGTTCTTTTATCATGATTTTTTAAAATATTAGCTACAAATTAATCTACTGATTTCAAAATTTTCTTCTAATGTGTCATTGGTTGTATAGCAAGAATAAAATATTTATGATAAACTTAATTATCGTATGACCTAAATTCGATAACTTAGTTCTTTATGAAATTAGTTTACTTATGTAATTTGTGTATTTCTTGTGAAGCATCGTCAAGACCTTATTGTATTAGTTAAATTTCATGATTAGCAGTCTGTAGCATTTTCCTCCTTTGACCATTTTAAATATACAAATTATTTGAATTAAGGTGTCAAATACAGCTAATAATGCTCCATAATTTCAAAAATGAACAATTATATTTAGGTGTTGAGTACCATTGAGAATACACCCAAAGTATTCCAATACACCAATACTTGAAACATTGTTCTGTAAAAGTTACAACTAATAATGCTCCATAATTTAAAAAACGAACAATTATATTTAGGTGTTGAGTACCATTGCCAATACACCCAAAGTATTCCAGTACATCAATACTTAAAACATTGTTCTAAGAAAAACTTTTACACGACTCTAATGACATTCTTTGAATTTGCGTCTCTAACATTGACTTAAGCTACAAAGAGATCATCAACTATTATTAACCCACTCTTAAAAATATCTCAACATGGACACTTTACTTTAAACCATGAATGAAAATATTCAAACACTATTTTGGAAATGGTCATTTAATCATTCACGCATATGAAGATAACTACCAAGAAAAATAATTAATACCAAGACGCTGGTGGCCATTACTCTTTAAAAACTTAACCCATTCAAATAAATATATGAACCATGCATCTAACTCTCTTTTTTCTCTCTAGGCATGTAATAAAGAAACCTTTCGATATACATTATTTCAGGTTTCCCATAAACTTAAACTATCTTTCCAAAATTAAAATGATACATTTCTAGTGGGAAATTGGTGGTGATTCAGTCTTATGAATTATGTTATCAGCTTTTTTTTAGTTTTTCTATGGTGCCAAAGATCATAAGATGGTTTGTAAGCACCTCTCCCTAGCCCAACTAAGTTGAATTCACAATTAACTATGCTGATGTCATAGTAATATTCTAGCATGCTCTTACATGGAAGTCAACCAATTACCACCATTCTTCGAGATCTTGCATCGTTATACCAATTTTCTTCTTCAGAAGGGATGATTGTTTTGCATTGACTTGTTGCAACTTAATTAGGATGAGATCCATGGTACTTATTTATCACTTTTTTGTCACTGCACTTGTTCTATTAGTATAAGGATAACTGCATGTATCTAAAACTATTCTATTTGTGTTTCTTTCACAAATACCATGTGTGGCCTCAAAATACCACATGTGACCCAAGAAATTCTTGAATTTTGAATGTAATGAGATGTTTCCTAAAATTTCAGATTACAAATGTCCTACAAAATAATGAGACAATGTTGGTAATTCTCTCACTAGTCACAAAGAAAAAAGAAGAAGAGAAATTGGCCTACACAGTATAGAATTGGATGATAACTTTGTAATGTTATTCAGATTGTGACATTCCATTAAGTCTAAGATAGAATTGTCCTTGTGTCTATAATTATTAATGTTTATGTTGGGTCATGCGAGATAAAACACATTGATGTCTTAAAAAAATTAACATAGGCATGAGTTTTTGAGAAGACTCTCAAGTCCTTATAGGATTTCTCATTTATGCTCGTATGCTCTTGAGATTCGACACAACTCCACACACCTCCATATAGCTTCACAATTCCACATAGTTCCAAAAAACTCACCACTTTTTTAGGAAAATCCACATAGCTACATGGCTTGTATTTTCTCAGCTCCAAAACCTCATCTCTAGTTACCTCACAAAGAAAGTAAATGAGAATATAATTTGCAAAACATGCAAAGGTATTCCTAGGAAATTGTATATGAGAACATCCTTTCCAAAGGCACATAATGTCAGTACATATATTATAATTTGTACCAAGGTGATACATAGCCATACACACAACATAAATTTCTCTATAGGATGTCTGACTAGAAGAATAAGAACCTAACTACAAAATGAGCATCTAGGAAAAACAAGGAAACTATATTTACACAAAAAATATGTACATAAAACATCAATACTATCTTAATGATATCATTGTATTAATTTACAATAATAAAATCACTTTCTTATTTGCATCAATACTATACATGAGGTCTCATCATATAGCGTTGAGGTGCTCATAACAGGAGTTCCAATATAGCTCACTAATTCAACCATATCTATAACTCTATCCACGATAGCTAAATGAATATCCCCATAAATTTCTAAGTTGATTTCATATGATCTCCATCCCTAAGCTCTCTCTTTATACTCATCTTCGATCCATACATATACTTTTGTTGCATAGTTTACTTTCATTAATTTATTATAACAATTTCATTTATCAAAAGTATTAATTATTCTTTCATTCTTCAAGGTAAAATATTTTGTTTCTTGACATTTATTCCCTTTTCACCATTTGTTGTTACAACCCACGAATAGTCTTTTTGCTCTTCTTTTCTCCATTTCCTTATGTGATATTCAATTAGGCTAGGGTGATATTCACCTATCAACCCCAAAACAATCTATGCTTCCTACATATACTCCAATAACAGACTCATGTGTAGTCTTATTCATGCCTTCAGTATAATGTGAAAATTACATAGCTTCCATAGTATTTTTAGAATTTTTTAAGAAAAGATTGTGCTTAATGTCTTCTTTTAATCCACCCATGTAATCTTGTGACAAATAGTCACCACTTATGTTATGCACCCTTGTGGCCAATAATTGAAGTTCTAAATTATAATCTTCAATATTAACTAAGTGCTTGACATTTTTCAATTGACAAGAGTAACATTGTTCCCAAATTTCTTATATTATGCACTTTTAAGTCTCTTATAGATAAATCTCATCCGTAATTACAATAATGAAGCTTTATTTCAACTACCCATTAATACCATTGATAGGGTTTAGTATCAATGCATAAAGTCAATATTGAAATCCTTTACATATCATCTAAAATATGTAATTCAAGATGTTGCTCTATTTGGTTCACCTAGGTAAGGACCTTTTTCTAGTCAAATTTATTTAATTAAACTCTCTATAGGTTTATACCTTTTGGAGATCATCTATAAGTAACTCCATTATTAGATTTAAATTCACCTAATGATTGCTTATTATTAGAAATTTATTCAACATGGACACTACCTTTATTTTCGTATGTCCCTCAAGTCACAATATCAAATTTAAGGATCATCTCATTTGGCACTTATATGACATTATGATGCCATTGTTCCATCTTCTTCTCCATTTCTTCCACATGCTCATCCATCTTTCTTTCCAACTATTCTATTATATTTCCCACATTTCATTCTATTTCTATTCGTGTATTTATGAAATCTTTCTTTGTCACTGCCATATTATTATGTTTGTTAATTTGGTGGTCCGATTTGGATAGTTTATTTTGTAACTCTTTGTTCTCCTCATGAGTCATGAATGGGCATTCTAGAGGTTTGACTCATGAAGTAACATTGGTAGAACCCCTTAGAGCTATGATAAGCTACTAGGTCTTGAGGAAAACAGAGTGTTGGGTACTATATATCTTTGCTATATATGTACATTAAACAACAGTACCTAGGATATGTTTTCTATATATGTACATTAAACAATAGTACCTAGGCTAATATCTCAAGGAATTAACTAAGGAGGATTAATAAATTCCTTAGCCATACTAATCGACTACCAAGGTAGGATAGGATGGTATACTTGGGCGTTATTATTAATGTAATATGATAACAAGATAACCAATTAGCTTATTCAAATTTGGGTTATGGTATACCTAGGGAAATTTTTATATATGAAAAGGTACTTGGAATTTAGATTCGATATATAGGTACTATTTGATGTAGTCCTACTTGAAGGGGTACTAATAGTGGTTAGAGAGTTTTTTGTAGTTCTTACATGTATTTTTTCCTCACTAGATTATTACCTATTGAACAATAGATCAATATGTTATATAAAGACATCATAACACATCTCTAAAAAAAAATTAAACATGAGCTTGCTAACCTGAAAAAAATACCTTAAAATAACCAAAAAAATAAATTCTGCAAGGTAGAGGTTGACAATATTATGACCCAATTTATGAATTAACATTAATTTTTTGGATGTATTGGTATTGGTGTATATCTTCCAATCAAAATTTGTACCAAATGTAAGTTACACACACTACAAACCCTAATTCAAAGAATGCATGAATGTTTGAATTTTATTTTGATATATATCTAAAATTTGAACTCTTTTGAGTGCAAATTTTTGTCCTATCACAACATTTTAAAATTTGATTTCAAGGTTAGCTACAAAGCATAATTCCACACACTATATGCATTAAAATATAAAGAAGTAGAATCTATAATTTTGACCACCACGTGATGATATTTCTACTTAGACTCCATAAATTTTTACTCTCTGAAATTTTACATAAAAGGAGTTATAAGTAAAGTTTCAAAACCACTAGTTTAACCTTGCTTTCACGATTAGATACAAACCCTATAATACATAGACCATATCTCCAAAATTGCAGCAAATCATAAGCTAAAAACTTTCCCACGTGTACTACGATATATATAATTAGCCTCCACAAAACGTCACTATATTAAACTTCCTAGAAATATAATTATTATAAATTTTCAAAAATAACTCTTAAAATAATTTTAGGATTAATCACAAACCCTATATTTTATAAAAATATGTCTAAAAATGTATAATGAATGCAAACTTAAAATTTCCTATATAGATCTAAATGTTGGTGGACAAATTCTAGTTGGAGAGCCTCATTGAGTGGAGAACCTCATTCTACAACCCAGTGTAAACGTCTCAACAGTTAGAAAAACAATGTTAGCTATAAAAAAAAAATAATATGATATCAATGTTTAATTAGTCATCTATATGACCTAATATAATTTCATGTAAATTAATTAGAAGTAAAAAAAAAACATGTGAGTAATATGTTTAAACCTTACACTTTTAAAAGATATTTTAACATGTCATGTAGATAAATTATTTGAAGATCTTTGTTAACCAACTCATGTGATTATCAACTTCACATATATTTATATATAAAAAAGGTTAAAAAAAGTATTTTAATGTTATATATATGATGATGATGATGGTGGTGGTTAACGTCCACTGAGACCAAACTTTGGTCTATCGGACCTAAAGAAATGAATTATTTAGTTTGATTTAAGATTTTATTTCTATGCTCAAAAAGCTTGGAGAGAAGCCTCCGTAGCTCACTGTAATTTTGCCAACGTAAAAAACTAGGAAGGTTAGTATTGCAACAAATATTTTGAAACTGAGATCTAATGTTGTTGTACGCGGGGCACTCTAAGAGGAAGTGATTTTCATCCTCGATGTTCGTATTCTCACAGAGATGGAAGAACCTTTCCATCCATGGTGTTTTAGGAACTACCGAATGACCCGTTTCACTATGGAGCTCATGAGAGTTTGTTCTAATCTTGGTTATATTAATTTTCTTCTTTGAGCTAGATAAAACAGAGAGATACTTTTGATCTTCTAGGGTGGGGTTGATGACCTCCTTATAATATCTTAATTTTCTTTTAGTTTCTAAATCTTTCTCACACCACATTTTTT
>APFE031137761.1:103757-119815 GCA_000404065.3 Pinus taeda
TTTGTAGGAACTGTATCGAAAGCCTTTCTAAAGTCCACAAAGAAACAAAAAAGATTGGATTTATCATTGTGGCATTCCTCCACAATGATCTTAAGCATAACGAAGTGGTCCGTTTTTGGGTGCTGCCATCTAAAACCCACTTGGCCTTTAGCCCAGTTACCTCACTTTCAATCCATATGCTCAACTTCCTTTCCAAAATAATACCATATAACTTGGCTAGGAGAGGGCTGATCATAATTGTCCAATAATTAGAGGGGTTATTTGTATCCCCACTTTTAAAAATATAATGAGGCTTTGAGTCCATGGTTTAGGGAACCCTTTCTTGACTGCTTGATTGAAAATCTTGTGAATGTGGGGGATGAGGACAAGACCTCCAATTTTTAAGATTTCTGCCTGGTAACCTTCAATGTCCTTAGCTTTCCCATTAGCCAAGTGATTAACCCGAAAATCAATGTCTTCTAATGAGAAAACTTCTTTCGTCGTGAGCAGGGTTTCAAAGTTATCCATGACATTTGGAGATTCATAAAGCTTTTTAAGATAGGAATCTGAGTTGTGTAAAGCAGTTTTATAATAAAATAACCAATATAAGTTATGATTAAATTATATTAATATTAATTAATATTAATGTATTTAAAAATATATATTATTCAAGAATACAATTTAAACAATGAAATATTATACATTGTTTTTTTTCACTTTCAAAGTTAATGTTAATGTTAATGTTAAGGCTAATGGTAATGTTAGATTGGTACTAAAAATAAATCTATATTAATTTAAATAAAAATTCCTATATATCTTAATGTTGGAGGATAAATTATAAAATCTTATGTTGGCATACTTGATATTATGAACAAATTTAATGAAAAAACCAAATAAATAAAAATAGACATGAAAAGAAAACTTTATTTTACAATAATTCCAACTAAAAAAATAAAGTAATGAATATTAATATACCTTATTTCTGTAGCATTGACTTCATAGGGTTTCAAATTTACTGATTCTTGCTATCAAGAGACCTTGACCCTAATAAAATTTACAGATTCTTGCTATCAGGTGACCTTGACCCTCATAAAATTTACAGATTCTTGCTATCAAGCAATGTTAGAGATCTGTTCAACCTCGATGCAACATTAAATTGCAGGTTCTATGAATGACCAGTGGCATTGAAGTGGCGGGCATGACTGATGCGATGTCTTCTCATGTAAGCCCACGCAATACTCCACTCCATTAGTAGTATAAGCTTCAGTTGAGTTTAAATAAGAATGACTAGGGTTACACGGAGTTAATCTGGAGGGTGCAGTGAGCAAATAATGGTCGATCATTATCTCATTCTCATTTTCATTAATGATATCGATGTCATTTTCAATTTTCCATTTCAATGAGTTGCTTATGTAATAAATTAACTCCATAGCTCCAAAGTGTAGAAATGGAATAAATTAACTTGCTGGTTATGTGGCCAGATAGGCCATACTTCAAACAAATGTCTAGTTGGTGAAGAATCTAAGAGAAATAGAGGCAAAAAATCACAGCCTCTAAATATATAGAAGCAAATTATCAAAACAAAACCTCAAATCTTGTGCATGAGATGTGGGTCTAGAAGTCATAAAATGGATCATTGTCCAAATGTTGTAATCCGTGAACAAATAGAACAAAGAAGCTTGGAGATTCATCCGCAAACTTCTTCAGTTCCTCTTCCTATGAATTATCAGCTGAAGAGCTTAATGCTCATATTCAACCATGTTTTTATTCAGATTGAGATGATTGTTAATATCATTACTCCTCACATTATGATTATGACTCTTCTACTAATTTTTCTATTGATGAATCACCTGCCAAACAGCTCAACGAAAAGGTACTAATGGCCCAGACATCAGAAGAATAAGAACTAAAACTTATTGCACAAATCCGTGCTATGGAAGAAGGAGACACGAAGAATAGACTCCGTGAAGCCTTTGTAGACTAGCTTCAATCGTCAAAGCCTTCAAAAATTTCTAAGAAGTCACTCTTTGTAAATGCCTCCTATGAAAGGAATACAAAATCATTTCAAAGATATCAACTACAAGACAAAGTTTGTTCACTCACTTTGGGAGAGGTAAGTAGGGAAATCCATTGTCTTAAAGCAAAAATAACTTCTTTAAAATCAAAAGTAGAACAGTTAGAGAAAGGAAAACAACCCCCAGCACAAAATATTTATGCACAAACAAATGCATTTACATTGCATACTGCACCATTTTCCAGTGAATCAAAGTTTGAGATTGGTGAAGGGCAAAGGGATTCCACAACAGGTTTCAGAGAAATGAGAATATTAACGGTTGAATACCAACAACATCATGTTCTCATAGATATCTGTATCCAAAATGAAATATTTTCCCTGATTGCACTAATTGATTCATGGGAAGATGTGAATATTCTCAATACTAAAGTTATCCCAGCTAAGTATTGGGTTGCAACCAATAGAAAGGTTATTGGCATGGGAAACAAAACTCTCAAGTATGAGGTTCCTAAAGCCCCCATATGTTTTGATCATCACTGCATTAAACTCAAATTTGCAGTAACAGACATTCCTGTTGATTGTATTTTAGGAAATGTCTTCTTAGCAGCTGTAGAACCACATGGTTATGTTCGGTTAAAAGGAAATAAAGCCAAATACTTCATTATCGTCCCTACCTCACGTGGAGGGCCTAAGAGAATTGAAATGCCATATGTTTCAAGTCCTAGAGTATCTACTATGGTTCAAGCCATGCAAGAACTAGATAAAGCTAAGTATAAGTTGCTTGAATTCAAAGAGTTGAAGTATTCAATCTAGGTAGAAGAGCAATTAAAGAATCCTCTAAATTAGAATAAAATTTGTAAACTCAAGAAAAGGATTGAAGCAGAATGTTGTTATGATGAACGAAACGCTTTCTGGCACAGAAAGCAGTATTCTTTTGAACTGCCTTATAAAACAGAATATGAAGGAAGGCCCTACAAAAGTAAAGCTATTCCCATGAGTAAAGAATATAGAGACCTCTGTGAAAAACGAATAAAACAATTGTTGGATAAGAAATTGATCAGAGAGTCTGACAGTCCTTGGAATTGCTATGGATTTTACGTTAACAAAAGGTCTGAACAAATTAGAGGAATCCCTAGGTTGGTTATAAATTACAAGCCTCTGAATTCTGTTCTAGCAGACAATACTTATCCAATACTCCATAAAGGTGACCTTTTAAGTAGAATTGCAGGAGCAAAGGATTTCTCAAAATTTTATCTCAAGTCAGGGTTTTTGCAGGTAGCCATAGTAGAAAAAGATAAATTCAAGATAGCTTTTAACATGCCTGCTGGACACTATGAATGGAATGTCATGCCATTTGGTTTAAAGCATGCCCCATCAAAGTTTCAAAAAGTCATGGATTCCATCCTCAAGCCTTATTTTTATTGGAAATTAGTATATATAGATGACATTCTTATCTTCTCCAAGAATATTCATGATCATTTCGAGCATGTACAGATCTTCCTCCAAGTGTTCAAAAGAAATGGGCTGGTTTTGAAAAAAAAGAAGATTGAATTATTTCAAACTTCGTTCAAATTCCTTGGCCATACAATCCTGAATGCCTAGATATCTCTACAGAAGCATGCCCTCTATTTTGCAGATAAATTTCTAGATGCAATTACATACAAAACACAACTTGAGAGATTTCTTGGTTGTCTAAATTATGTCAGCAATTATTATTAGGATTGTGCTAAGGACCAAAATCTGTTAAACTAGAGATTGAAGAAAAATCCTACACCCTTGACTAATGCTCATGCAAAGGCTGTAAGAAACATCAAAGCCAAGGTAAAATCTCTTCCTATTTTATATGTTGATGACGACAATGTTTTCAAAATTTTTGAATCAGATGCCAGTGACCTTGGATGGGGTGGTATACTCAAACAAAAGAAAGATGGTGAAGAACATATAGTTCAATTTGCTTATGGAACTTGGAATCCTGTTGAAAGAAATTACTCCACAATTGAAAGAGAAGTAAAAGCTGCATGGAATTCTATTAACAAATTTGAAATCCATTTAGTCAATAAGAATTTCTTATTAAGAATAGATGCTTCTACCTTAAATAAATTCCTAACAAAAGACATCAAGAAGCCTGGTGAAGAAAAATTTGCTATATGGCAAGAATTATTTGCTAATTTTGATTTTCAAGTTGAACATTTCAAAGGATCAGTAAATTGTTTGCTTGAATTTCTTAGAAGAGAATATATACAGCAACAACATGTAATGATAATCATCATAGAGTGGGATCAAAATCAATAATAAGAAGTATTAAGATCCATTCCTGAAGATAAAAGTTGGTTAGAATATAAAGATAATTGGAAACCAACTTGGCAGCTTAGAAACACCAAAGTGTTAGATGCAAATATTCAAGCCCACACAAACATTCTACATTTGGTTCTAGAAAGGAAAGTATACCCAAAAGGGAGCAAATGGATCCATGACATGGTATAATCAAGAAGTATGAATGCAGCACGTCTAGCAGAAGAATCACTGAGAAGTGATTTTCATGATATCAACATGATTTCGTCAAAAGGAGGTGATAGAGACAAAATATATCACAAATATTTTTGTATAAACCGGACCAGGAATATTCACTGGCCTATCATAACAAACAATGCTACTCTATGGCCAGGAAATCATCCGAATGTTATATTTCCTGATACTGTTTACAATTTTTCAGGATATAAGTAGCTATGGTGGGATCTCCTAAATGTTGGTGGTAAAAATGAAACCCACTATACTAAACTAAAATTTGGGTCAACATGGGCCATGCAAAGAAATCAACAATGTGAATGGTTACAGGCATGGTGGACAAACTATGGTGTCAATAGAATAGCTATCAACCCTCTCTATTATGAGTCTCATTATAGAATGCATTGCGACAGATGTTTTGAAAATATTTTTTTTGATTGTTTCCATACTCCTTGTAAGATCGTCAGAGATTTGTAGCATCTTTCTGATTGTGAGATACTGAACCAGTACATGACTAGACATCATGAATGGCTAGTTATGACTAAAATAAAACATCAGATTGTGCTAAATAAGCCCATGATAGTTAGAATAATTTATACAAAAGCATGGGATGATTGTCTGTATGAAAAATTCTATTTTCCTGGAATTACGGTCTTCAATGATCCTGCCTAAAGCACTCCTCATGATCCCCACTATGTAATGTCTAGTCATGGACTTAAAGTGACTAGTTTTCTTGCGGGCTTTCCAGTAAAACATTTCCACTGTGTATTTACCTTTAATAATGGATTCTATACAAGATTCGATCTCATCAGGAGACTCAAAGCACTTCTTCGACCATTGGTGTGGCGTTCATACACACTAGAGTTTTATGGATAGAGCCACAATTTTCATGAGGTGACGATGTAGTGAACAAGTTTATTACCTGATCCCCTCTTGATGTTTGCAGACTTGGAAATAAAAAGGGTTAGAGAAGCCCTCAATGGTTTGAGTACAAGTAGAATTAATCCATTGTTGACAATAAGAAAGTAGCTGGTTGGTTGTGGAATCTGGATCAATTGGGAGCACATAATTTTGCACCTTTACTGGCTCATGCTTTAAATCCTGACCGCAAGAGTCAGGATTTGAAGTACTGATTACGTCAAGGGTACTGATTTTCTGCACTTATCCCTAAATGAAAGGAGTCCATAAATGAATGATACCCATCATGTATCTCGTCCAACAACATCCCAGATTGAAACTACTTTTGCACATCATGTGCATGTACGATCGACTTACTGTGTGTTCTTGTTGTTGGCATTGGATTACGAGGAGTATAGGGAGTTGGAGGGGACCTATGTTTCATGTCTAGATTCTTTTGAATGCAAGAGTTCCAATAATTCTTGATCTCATTGTTCGTATGTCCAGGAAAATAGGTAGCAATTTGAGGCCACCTGTGTGGTCAATGCCATAAATTTCCCAAGTCAATGCACCATCATGAAAAATTTCTAGAAGAGAAATGAGAGAATAGAAGAGGAATTTTTTAAGTGAACAATTTCTATGAGGGAAATCAGAGGATAGAAGAAGAATGTTTTAAGTGAACAATTTCTATGAAGAAATCAAAGAACAGAAGAGGAATGTTTTAGGAAAAGAAAATAACATAAACCTATTATCTAAGATGGACTGTAATTATATGATTACTTGTTTTTCTTGAAGTGAAATTCCACCGTGTTTAAGGCCAGGCCTTAAGTACTTAATCCATCTAAGCCTGCAACTCTTTCTGTTTCTCTGCAATGCTGTATGTAAATTTAGGGAAAGGAAAAGTTTATACAAATTATTCATTTTTTGATTAAAAAAATCAAATTTCTAATTATGTCATATATATCTATAATCTTTTTGCAATTTCTATGATAAAATAATTTTATTATATTCTTCCATTTTCATGCATTGATTTCCCTTTTAAAAGAACAATGTCGTTATTTAACTTGGCCTAGGTTGTTCCATATTTTAATGGGGTTCAGTTGAATAAAAAAGACTAAAACTAAAATAAAAGACGTGGTTGGTATGTTATCACTTACCAACTTGTTTCAAGCTCCAGGAGCAACTTAGAAGGTTGTTCTTTATGATAAAATTGATGAGTTTCACATCTTCCTCCAGGGACTAGAGACCTTTTCTTATCTTTGGTTTGGATGAAAGCGGGGCGCCTTTACATTATGCATGTGCCAATCCCATTTTTAGTCATGCCTAACAATTGCGTAGTGGTGCCTTTCCAATCAATGAGCAATTTAGAATGCCAAGGGTTCATGTCAGCTTTTGGAACTCAGCAGGTCACCTAATACCTTCATTAATTTCACATGCAGACACTTAGTTAAAGAATTCACTGATATGCAAGGCTTCAACATTGGAGTATTCACTAGCTTAGCACCTTTGACTGTCCATGCATGCATGGGACTACATGCAAGATCCTTTCTGCATGATTTTCTCCCTGATTTGCTCCTCTTTTCACTTTGTAACTGGCTAGTTCTCTCCAGAACTTGTTGTAGGTGTCGAGTCCTCTCATTGATCACCACTATGGCACATTACCTTGGGATCTTCAACCAGTGATGCTATATCATGACCATTGTAACCTATTTTCTAAATCAATAATTATTTTTGTTCTTTTGATTTTCTTTTAGTGTTTTTGCTCTACAAAGTTATGTCTTCAACCTTATTAGCTAGATTCATCTGTGTAGGTTTTCTAGCACATTTACATGGTATCAGAGCCTAGACCCAGGTTCAATTCCCTTGAGTTGCGTTTGAGGGGGGGTGTTGGAAGAATCACCGCACCTATATGGAATCTGTATTTTCCACCCTGGGGATCCTAGTTACTGGTTTGGAACATTTAACAACATGTGTGGGTTTTGGTGTACATCCCACCCCTGGGCAGCCACAATGGCAAGTGCAAGGCGTATGGAATCCATCTATGCTACTAAAGCAAAGGTCTCATCATAATCAATGCCATGCACTTGCTAGAAGCTTTTGGCTGCTAGCTTGACTTTCTGTCTGGTGATTTGCCCATCCGCAGCACTCTTGTTCCTGTAGACCCATTTGCATCAAACAAGTTTCCTTCCCGAAGGAAGGGGGACCAGATCCCTGGTCTTGTTCTCGAGGAGGGAGTTGTACTCCTACTCCATGGTGGACTCCAAGAGGGATGCCCAGCAACCTCATCATAATATTGCAGATCAGAAGACTGAACCAAATGACAATGCTGGGATAACATTGGTTCAGTGGTAGTGAGGGCAAGAGGAGGCTCAATGAACTCTGAGCTAGTCCTCCACGGATTAGAATTATCCCCCACATGACCATTTCTAGCTGCTAGGTGGTCTTGTGCATATATCTCACTTAAGCTCCTTGTTCTATGATTTATGATAGGGGAAGTTGATTCACTGCGGGAAGCCCGATCTGGGCTTGGATGTGGATCATCATATGCATGCACTAAATTTGTATTTGAATACTTTGTCTCTGTATTTGCATTCTCTACCCAGGAATTTGCATGGTTTGTATTTGCATTTGAGTGTATTGAGTCATCATCTCGGTCATGAGGTAGATAAAAGGCATCTACATGTGGCAATAGAGGTGCATGTGAGAGACTTTCCTCAAATTGGACACTTCACTCAATGATGATCTTGTCCGTAGAGGAAATCAGGAATCGGTACCCCTTCACACCATCAAGGTATCCAACAAAAATGCACTCAATGCTCTGTGGATCAAGAGCTTTCATCTTTTCAAAGGGGATCCCGGCCCATGCTTGGGAGCCAAAAACACGGAAGTGGGTGACCTCCAGTTTAGTGCCACTCCAAGCCTCAAAGGGGGTTTGATCCTTGACAGATCTATGACGAGATCTGTTTTGGATGTAGTTAGCACAATTAAGTCCTTCAGCCCATAGCTTATGAGGTAGTGACTTAGCATGTAGCATGCAGGAACCATCTCTTTAAAAGATCGGTTCATTCTCTTAGCAACTTTGTTCTGTTGCAGAGTGAATGGAATTGTGTGCTGCAACTATATGTTGGACTCAAGGAAAAGATTCTGAAGTGCTACATTAACACGTTACCCCCCATTTTCTATACGGAAGGCTTTGATATTTCTCTCTGATTGTGTCTCAACTAGTGCTTTGAAATCTTTAAAGTAGGCAAAAACTTCAGATTTTTCCCTAAAAAGATACACCAAAGTATACCGTGAGAAATCATGAATAAATGTAAGAACATACCTTTCTTTATTGATGGAAGGATGAGGAAAAGACCCCATGAGATCACTAAGGATTAGACCTAGAGGAGATGATGCTCTATGAGTCTTGCCGGTGTCAAAATTTTCTCTAGGATGTTTTCCAAGGACACACCCTTCACAAACTCCTTTGGAGAAACTAATACTTGGAAAGCCTTCCACCATCTCATGCTTTCTTAGCTACTGCATATAATTATAATATAAGTGAAAAAATATCTCGTGCCAAAGCCTACTACTATTATCAGCATGTGTAAGCAATAAGGAGGATTCAGATTCAATAAATTTAGAAAATGTATAAAGTATAGCTCCATTGTTTACCTCACCGGTTGCAATTTTGGAGCTGCTATGTAGGTCATATATGTTCACTACATCTAGAGTGAATTCCACCCTCTTTCTGGTGTGAGAATGAGTGATCTGATAAACTGAAAGCAAGTTTATCAAAAGTTTTGGAACATGAAGCACATCTTCAAAGCTTCTGTGTAAAAGTTCCACTCTACCATTTCCGGTGACCTCAATAGGTGAGTCATCTCCCATGAGGATGGGAGGTCCTTTGCATGCATCCAAAGAGGAATAGACTTCTTTTGCAACAACCATATGATGTGATGCACCAGAATCTATAATCCATGCATCAGGGGAAAAGTTAATTGCAACTAAAGCATGAAAATTGTTACCTTTCCCGTGTGGTGGATCCTCAGTTTTCTTCTTAGCACCCTGAGGGATGTGGTCCCCAAGGTTGTGTTTCTGAAGGATTTATTCCATTTCGTCAATTTGTTTCATCATACAAGAGGATTCTAGATGGAATCCTTGGTGACAGTAGGTGGATTTGTCTCCTTTCTTCCCTTTCTCATTTATGGAGCTGGAGGAGTCATTGAAGGGCTTGGTGTACCCTTCCTTCTTTGGATAGGAATGCACTTTTCCCTGCTCTTTTTGCTGCTGATTTTTCTGATTTGAATCAGATCTATGATTTTTATTGTGGCTGCCATCAAGCACAGCAAGTGCATGTGCTTTTGGAGGTTTGATTTTCCCCATGCCAATGAGTTTATCTTGCTCAAAGGCGAGGGACTCCATGAACTCTTTGAGAGAAGGCATAGTGTAGGATTCACCTATTGCGAGCCTTACTAAATGAAATGTGGACACAAATACAAAGTATTCTAGTCTGAGCTTTGACATAATAGAGAGAACTTGGCGACACTCCTCCTTGGATTTGTCAATTCCACAACCCTTGAGTTACATCAATAGATCATTATATTTGGTGAAAAAGTCTTGAATTCTATCACTGTTTTGAGGATCCAATGAGAGAAGCTCCACTTTAAGTAGATGTCCTTTCCTTTCATTCTGTTTCCCATAGATTTCTTCAACCTTTTTCCAAATCTCATTGGGAGTACTGTAGGCAGATAGATGAAACTGTAACTCTAGGGAGATGCACATGCATATGGATCCGTGCTCCCCATCCATGCAGTTGAGGTACTTGGATTTCTCTATGGCTGAAGTGGGTTCCACTTCTGTAGCCATGGTAATCCTATACAACCATTTCTGATGAAGGTATCCAGCCATTTGGTCCTTCCATTTGTAATAGTTGTACGGTCTTAGAATTGATGCTTTGGGAAACTCCATTTTTCTGTTGATCTTTGATCTCCAAGTTGTAATACTTGCAAAATAAAGAACTAGGATCACTAGGGTGGAAATTACGAATTCTATAGAGGTGTGGTGATTATTCCAACACCCCTCCTCAAATGCAACTTGGGGGAAATGAACCTGGGTCCAGGCTCTGATACCATGAAGAGGTTTTCCATTACACCAAAACCTGCAGGTGTTGGTAAACATTCCAAACCAATAACTAGGATCCCCAGGGTGGAAATTATGGATTCCATAGAGGTGTGGTGATTCTTCCAACAATCACAAGCCTTTAAATAAAAATACAGATAGAGGTTGGAAAACCTACTAAGCATGTGGCTCACCCTTCTCCAATTTTTCAGTCATGGGGACAGAACCCACCGACCCTTTGATTCCCGCCTTCTTACAGTAATTATCATCCTCCCTTCACTCCGATGACGAAAATCTAAAGTCATCCATGTCATTGCGACAAAATTCACCAAACTTTATTCGCGAAGAACTCAAGTTCTACTAACCCTAAGAGTTTATGCTATTGTATCATCGATTGTCTAAGCCAACCCAGATCATAGACAAACAAAAAATTACTGATTATTAAAAAAATTATAACAGATATTTGATTGGACAACCTATTTAATTATAATAAGCTAATTATCATACAGATAGATGTAATCCAAAGTCTTATATCTTTTCTAAAAATAAAAGTTAGAAATTTCGAAGTGTATGACTTAAGAGTGTTTATAACTTTGAGACATTGCGGGATGTAATTAAGCATAGAGTCTCCTCTTACAACTGAATGTGAAATGATGTGTAAATATTTTTGTGTTCAATTTAGAGTTAATACTTGTAAATCTTAAAATAAAATTGGAATATTCTCTAAATAAAAAATAATTTCATAAAAATGGAATATTCTTTACATAAAAAGTAATGTCAGCTATAATGAAAAAAATGAATATACTATGCATGTTTAACTAGTTTGTGCATATGATTTAATATAATTTCTATAATTTCGTCTAAAATAATCAAAAGCGAAAAAAAATGTGAGCAAGATGTTAAAAACTTAATGTCAGCTATACTGAAAAAAATGAATATAATATGCATGTTTAACTATTTAGTCCATATGACCTAATATAATTTCTATAATTTTATGTAAAGTAATCAAAAGTAAAACAAAAAAATATGAGTAAGATGTTTAAATCTTATACTTTTCAAAAATATTTTAACCTTTTTTATTAATAAATTATATGAACATCTATGTTAACAAACCTATGTGAATATCAACTTCATATATATCTACATATAGGAAAAAATTTGTTAGAATAAATATTTCAATATTGTATATAATAAAATATTAAATGTAGGTTATGAATAGAATATTTTAATATGAATTAAAAGCCTGGAAATTCAATTAAACCTCCCCGGTATCTAGCATCAAGATTGGGAATGATATATAAATGCACTCACTGAATCTCATATCATAATCACAACAAGTGAAGATGGACTGATCTCGGCATTAGCAAAACATGGGAAGTATACACCCAAGGAAGGATACCCTATCATCTACTCGGGGCATCGACCACCTGTACTTGAGAGGTGGTGGAGCATGCTCTGGAAAATGAAGGCACCTCCTTGTTCTGGACTATTCATGTGGATGGTGTCGAGGATAACCTCATGAAACTCTCTTTCAATGGTCCATCTTGGTGTTGTTTATGTAGACAAAGCTCTGAAAATGTAAAACACCTCTTTTTGCTTTTCCCTGCCACATTAGAGCTATGGAATGTGCTTCTCCCTTCTATCCCCGTACCTCTCTAATGACATGGAAACTCTATACTGGATCCCTGGCACAAATATTGGGAGATGGTCCAGCTATTGAAGGTTAGGAACATACCTATCCTCATATGCTCAACCATTTGGTTAGCCAGAAACCATATTATATTATGTAATCATTCTGCTAATTGGAACCTTATCTCTGCCAGTGTATAGTCCATTTATAGCCTTAACCTTATCTCTTCTAGCGTACAGTCCATTTATAACCTTATTCGTGATGATGATCCTTCCACCACAAATTTCCCTTTCATCCCTAAATTTATTGATAAAAGCATCCATGGGCATAATTCGACGGATCTACACAAGAGGAGGGATGTGGGGGTGGAACATATCAGATTCACATTTCTTCAAAATCCAGTTGGGGTTAGGAAACGGAACCAACAATTTTGCTGAGCTCATCACCCTCAAACACCTTCTTCAACTTGCATTAGAAAAACAGTGCAAAAATTTACAAATATTTGGGGATTCCAAGATCATAATCAGTTGGTTCAAAAGTATTCCTATCTGTCATGCATACTCTTTGAGGCATATTTTAGATGAGGCACTTTGATTAAAGGCACATTTTGACTCCATTTTTTGTCATCATATATACACGGAACGTAATCAAATTTCCAATCAACTTTCTAAGGAAGTTGCGGTCTGGCCGAGAGGTACATGGATGATTCAGGAGCAAAGGGACAGGGACCACTACCAATACTACAACAGACCTTATATGGACATCAGAGGATAAGGGCCTGATGGATCTGGTTTTTTTATGTTTTTCTTAATTACCTCATAGTACATATTTAGTTAACATTATGATGTATATATTGACAGATACACTATCAGCACTCCCACTCGGAGATTTTTTGTACACAATTATTTTTTGAAGGGCGAGTTGCCCCAACTTATAGCATATGCTTATAAAGCATCTACAACATGTAATTTTCTTATATATTAATGAAAATTATGATTTTTCCTTAAAGGGAAAAAAATATTTTAATACGAATTAATATTGATGTACATTCAAAATATATATTATTCAACAATACAATTTAAACAATGAAAAATTACACATTGTTTTTTTTTTTCACTTTAAAATAACTTATCACTTTAAGAAATTTAATCTCTCTAGACTCATATTAAATATGAAAGAGAGCGAGAAAGAACGATTAAACACAACACCATACATAATATTTTATTGATCTTATGGACATTACATATGTAGGAATACATGATATTTCTAGATCCGAGAATGGTGGATCTAGATTACTAAAAAGAGTTAGTACACCTATTAACCTAGTAAACATTATGGTCATCATCAACACCCACATCCATTCTGGAATCTCGCAAACGCCGCTCTTTCACCACCACATCTTCGAGCTGTCACTTGACCTCTATTTAAAACATAACCGCCTTTGACCATCGTTGATGAGCTTTGCAGAATTGACGCTTCTCAACCTCCCAGAGCGCAATGGGTCAGTCTTGATATTGAACCATCCTATGGAATTGCCACCATCTATGAATCCACAACCCTATTTATTTATAGTAATAAGATTCATGACTTTCTCACATTTTCACAGCCCTCCCTTGAGGGAGTCAAGCTAGAATTGGCTTTGGTACCATGTTATAAATATTAAAGAGAGTGAGAAAGATCGATTAAACATAACACCGAACACAATGTTTTATTGATTTTATGGTCATTACATATATAGGAGTACATAATCTTTCTAGATCAGAGAATGGTGGATCTAGATTGCTAAAAATAACTAGCAGACCTATTAACCTAGGGACTCACACACAACTAAGGACAACTTGGAAGTCATGGAAGTATTACTTCCAACAATATTGAGTACATCCTAAATATATATTATTCAACAATACAATTTAAAGAATGAAAAATTACACATTATTTTTTCACTTTAACATAAATTATGACTTTAAAAAATTTAATCTCTCTAAACTCATATTAAATCCTTGCTTAATATAAAACTATAGCGATCTTAATAAAAATACACTATTTATTTATTTCATGAAAATTAAAACTGAAATCAGAGCTAAGTGGAGAGGAAAATATTTCTCCCAATCCAATCGGCGATGTTAACACCCAGGTTGTTCTCTTTGACTCCTAAGAGAATACGGCCGGGGTAACCACTAACCAATCTTTGGGCTGCTGCTTCTAGCCCAGCTGCAGTCAGAGAGGGCTCTCTCTATCAGGTTTGCCACTGCTTTCAGTGAGGGTTTTAGGCTAGTTGTGAGATGAGTTTTTTGGTTGTTTTTAGTGTATTTGGTTGGAAGGATGCTTCTGATTCCTTTAAAGTACATCAGCAGGGAAGATTAATCCATTGGGCAATGGGGTCTAGGATTGTTTTCTCTTGAAACCTTGATTTTGGTGAGGAGGAAAGCTACAGGGCCTGTGTGCATTTCATGGAACAACCTGTGAATATTGAGGATGAGGTGAATACAACTAGTAATGAGCAATTAAGATTTCGTTACTTAAGCTGTATATTCGTGAAAGAGGCATGTCATCTAAGAGCAATCGCTTGAATTCTTAAAACAACAATGCACAATAAGGATATGGCTTAAAGGTAGCATTTAAGAATTACGCTTTAAACACTTTAACAGAAGAAAACATATGAAACAGTTCAGATTGAGCTCAGGGTAGTCAATGACTAAATCCTGAGGCTATCCTTTTTCTTTACTGTCTAGAGTTTCAAACATACAGGAAACAGGGGAAACAAGAAACAGGAAACAGGGGAAACAAGAAACATGTGAAACATATGGAATAACAGGAAACATATGTAAAATAAGGAGCCATGAGAAAAACTTATTGAGCCATGTAATGAACAAGAATCCTGCAACTTTGAGCCACACACCATCAAGAGACCAATAGACCACACATCATTGAAGAAATCCCACTGCCTTTGTAGTAAACTGTCTGAAAAGTTTACAATATCAGAGTAACAGGGAATATCTCAGAAGAGAAAATTCTTACATCCGGAGTCCAACCCCCCTAAACAAACGCGAGGGGCAATATATAGAAGTTCGTATCCAAAAAAATATCTCAGGAATGAGGTCGTCTGAGAGGAAAATATCTCTTACACTTGTATAGATAAAGTAGATGGGAAGTTATTACAAGTGTAAATGTTCCTTTTAAAGTTATTAACTCCTGACAAGATAACTTTTTGGCCTTTGAGTACTGCGGAGTTAATTGCGCGGCTTTTTCATAAATGGAGCATTGAAGTGCTTTGCTACTTCTGATTTTCTGTATCTTTCTTGACCCTGTTACCTGTACCTGCTGATGTTGCTTCTGATGTTGAGTACCTGTGCTGAGTTGGCTCAGTGTCCTTATGCTTGTTGTCGTGGCTTTGTCCACCTGTAAGTGCACTATTGACTGTATTGCTGCAAAAAGTGTTTTCTCTTTCACCCTTGATTCAAAAGTAGCTTTACCAAGTCCTGCCAATTATCTGGGTGAGGAAGCTGCTGCTTCAAAATTGACCCTACGGTCTCATCAGCTTCAGTATACTTATAAAAATCGGGAGGTTTATCAAATAAATGTGCTACCTCGTTTTTAATAAAAAACAAATTATCTAATTTATTGAACAGAGCTTGTCCTGTTAATGGGCCTGCTGTAGATGACCCAGAAGCCTCAACAATCTGCATGGCTGAAAAGGTGCTTAGTATTTTGATGTACTTCTCATAAGAGAGAAGCTTTCCTGATTCTTCTAAACTGGGGATCCCTTTGTCCTGTAGTGCTGTGAACCTATTCTGGAACTTAGTTATATCTGCTTGCATATCATGTACCCTTCTGTCCAGTGTTTGAATGAGGCTCTTCATCGTTGTAGTCCTCTTAATTATGGAAATAGTTTCAGTTCTGTTAGAAATTCCCATCTGGATCAGCTGAGAA